>JARK01001463.1:163726-180892 GCA_000688135.1 Ancylostoma ceylanicum
ATGGGCAGCACGCTCTGCTCTTCTTGGACGTCCAGATACGCTCTCCCAACTCAAAAAGTGGGCGGAGCGATGGGGGTCCTACCTGCCCATCACCCCCACGAATGTCTGAGTGGCCCATGGTTCTCTGTGCATCACTTTCAGAGCTTCTGAACCTAAATCGAGTAGGCGTTCAGCGAACATTGTTTGTTTTGAAGTCAGAGTCCCAGCCTCAAAAAATAGTTAGCTAATTTTTGGAATAGAGAAGCTGTGTGGGGTGTTGAGAACGATGGTATACGTGAAGGGCCTCTGAGCCATCAGAGCAGGCGGTTGAACCCTATCGGAAGAGCTCATCACCCACTTCACAGCATTTCACAGGTATTGTTGGAATCATCTCGTCGAGCAGGCCGAAAATCTGTCAATTTATCATATGCATGTAGTGAAACCGCACCTTTGAAGGTCATGCTCCGCAAGCGGTAAACCCAAGGGTGAACCGGAATAGTATGTGGTATTGCAGCTAAATTTTTATCGCTACAATTGTTTGAAGCAATATGATAGGGACTTCGAAACAAAACTCCCTAACTAACTTATTAACCATGCACTTACCGCAACTTACAAAACGATGGCACTAAAAATACGCCCATACGCAGCTACTTGGTCCTTTTTTCCTTTTGAAATTGTATAATGAAGCAGAGTGAGAGTAGCACTCGCATGCCTAGCAGCACTCATCATCAATCTATGACATAAGTTAAGAAAATACTCGCTAAAGCACAAAAATACCTCGAAATAAGCCCATTAGGATGATTATCTAACCAGGTAAATCCTTTACGTTGCTGTGTGTGATGAATATGAAGAAGAATGATCGCGACATTTTATTAGGAGTGGAAAACACACAATAACAACAGGTAATCAACAATGTCTAATCTATAGGTTCTAAACAATGAATTGAGCTCCATTGAATAAGCCATGCATAAATTTCCAATCATTTCTTAGACCGAATTGGCCCATTCATCGCTGACCGTTCGTGCAATCACTACGCCAGCTGCGAACCCAATGAGACCCTTGAACACCGACCTGAAAATGGGTTCCGTAACACCTAGTAAAGACAAAAATTCATCACATGCTCAAAAAATTAGTGCACTAAACGGGCAACTATAGTATTTCCCATGAATCGATGGATGCTGTTCAATCCGCTAACGGCAAACGCACCAAAAATTCCCGCTCAACCTTTTTTATTGAATGCAATGCATGTAGTTGTGATGGGAAGGACGCTCGCACGAGAAATTAGTAGCCGTAGCTGCAGTAGTGCTAACAATCGGTAGACGCTCATGTAATATTTTAACACTTTTCAAGGCAAACTACTGACGCCAGCTATTCGTCAGAGAATCCGTCTGACCATTTTGTAAATTCGCATCTGCACTCAATGCTTTTGAAGGCAGCGCCCACTGCAGTTCTGCCCTCTCAGATTTAGTCGTTACCCTCTGTCTGCCAAGGTGTTGAGAAGGAATACATTGAATGAAATTGCTAAATCATACAGAAACAACGATTTCGGTTGGTCACTAGGTGAGGATGGCCGAGTAAGGCAGGGTGGATATGGAAAGAGGTAGTAATATAAGCAAGTTTTATTTATTTTAGATTTTTTTTTATCTTAGAAAGGAAGCATTTGTCAACAAAAACACCCATTCGCTTTAGGCTACAGCTCATCTGGTCGATAGGGTGAAACACATCATCTAATCTCTTACATCTTGTAAATGCCAATTTTCATTTCACCTCGTTTAAGCAATGGAACGAAAGTAGGGAAACCCTCACAATTATGTGCAATTATATGCCTCCATTTAAGTTTGCGGACTCAGATTTCACCTAGCCTCAGTAGTTCGATTCTTTTTTTCCAGCAACGTAAATTTTGCACCCCCCCCCCCCCCCCCCCCCCNACGAAAGTAGGGAAACCCTCACAATTATGTGCAATTATATGCCTCCATTTAAGTTTGCGGACTCAGATTTCACCTAGCCTCAGTAGTTCGATTCTTTTTTTCCAGCAACGTAAATTTTGCCCCCCCCCCCCCCTCCCCCCACCCGTTTGCGGAATTGACGCGTGGAAGCCCGTGAAACGGAAAATGAAGGTTTTTCTATAACTAGCTGCTTGGCAAAAAATCTTCTGACTCCAAATTTTAAAGATAGAAAAACTGCTTCAAATCCATTTTACAACAATTCTTAACGCAAACAAAGACCATCGTCAAATCAAAGGTGGGACGTCGATCTTCTTCGATACGTAGCCACTGAGGTTCTGATGAGGAATGAACAAAAAGAGACACTGTGGATGGCAACATTTTATGGAGAACGAAAACGAACATGTCGTTGATTGAAATTAGAATTCAATGAGGAAAGATGTGCAAATTCAAAGTCCAGACCATAATGACTAAACGGATTGAAAAAATAAACAGTGCAGACTCATTCCCCAACCCAATACATGCTGCACTAGCTTTGGATCCCAATGAAACTCTTTGCAGGGCTTTCTCGAAGAGAAGAAAACCAAAGTGAAACTAACCAGTGGAATGGATTATTGTAAATTGAATTAATAATCGCGAATCTTGTGTTGATTGGAGGGGGAGCGGGTGGACCTTGCTGCACGCGAAACATCACCTGCAAAACGTCAACACTTCAGCACAATAATCGGATGATAAGCTCTTGAACTGTCGTCAGTAAAGCGGGAAAATATTAGGTCGTCAAGTATGAAATGTCTGATTTTTAAGTGGTCAGTTTGACAGCTGGTATCTTCGGAGTTCCCTCAGATCCACTCTCATCTTTCCTTCCATTATGAAGGTACATTCTCCCTATCTCAAAATCACCTATTTGATTTTTGATCAACTTTGAAATTTTTGCCTGAAAGGAACTTTTGTGAAACCACTCAAAGACAAAAAAATCGTATCATTTCGGAATATGGGTTCCATCGCGGAGCCTGTAAAGCAAGGACAACTCGATATACCCAAGAAATGTTTGGAAAGGGAGTGGCCAACGAAGGAACAGGACACCGATGCTCTGGGAAATTTCTTCCCTGTGATATGAACCCGCAAAGTGTGCGCCGTGATGGTCCTGGATTACGATGAATTGGAAGCTGTGGCTTAAGCGGATAGGAGTCAAACTATGCGTGTGTATGCAGCGAGGTTTGACATTCGTAACACTATATTATTTAGGTGTTCAAGGCAATACGACAAGGTAAAGTGGCTCGATGAACGAATTTTCCGCAGTTTGATCCCCAAAAATTGGTGCCATTTTTTGGGCATTTTTTGCAAAGACGCTCTGCGTAGGCCAGGGGAACAAGAAGGGGAATCCACCTGCCATTCGTTGCACTGGCCAAACCTTGGTCTACTTAACCACAACTTCTCCCAAGTATTAGTCCACTTCTTGGTAGAGAAAATGTTCCACTTTCAACATGATGTTGGAAATACTCTTCGCCAACTTATCGTCACTTGTTTCCCAGGCTTCTAACCCGTTGCCACAACCATGGCTACCGCTAAAATGGGAAGGCTGTGCCGGTAGCACAGGGACGTATTTAGATTGCTCGTATCTCACCTTGTTGGAGAAACATTACTCGAAACCGTCTCATTCAAAATCAGACATTTCATACTTGGCGACCTAATATTTACATAGAAGAAATGCAAGTGCAGTGAACTAGCAACATTGGGACAGGAAAAACATGTAAGTGCGCACAACTACATACATGGTACTTCACATCCGAGAGAAAAATAAGACAGAAATTTCTGACAATAAAAAGCCAATCAAGTCGAATACCATTCCATGCATTATGCAAAATGCGAAAAAGCGGGACCACAAAGAAATTTTAGACGTCAGGTAAGGTGTGGCCGTGGAAGTGCACACGCTGTACCGAGACTTACGTCACATTATCAAACTCAGACATTCGTGGGGGTGATGGGCAGGTGGGACCCCCATCGCCCCGCCCACTTTTTGAGTTGTGGAAGCGTATCTGGACGTCCAAGAAGAGCAGAGCATGCTGCCCATAACCCCGGTCGTCCCCCCATCCGCCGGAACCCAATAATGCGCTCGGGGGACAACTGCGAGGGCACGTGGGGAACGTCTTTCGATTGGCGGGGGTAGGTGCCCCACGATTTTGGGTCCACCCCCAGGTACAACTGGGGGTGGACCCATTTCCACCTGCATTCCACCCCCACGAATGTCTGAGAATGGCGATGCTCCACACATCATTATGATTCTTAACATGTTTTTCCTACACTCAGGCTAGCTCGTTTATTTGTCTTTAGGTAGTACTTAGAAACAAGTGCGAGACCGGGAAGCCACAACTACCCCATTTTTCCATTCCTCTCGTGTGAATCTGTGCAATAATGCGTGAGATGTAGTGCTTGCGGAAGTTTTGACTTCACACAAGATGAAAAGTTCAGTTCCATTGGCGCCGTTACAGTACCACTTTTTTAGGCGTAAATTAAATTGGGTCATTGTGCAGCCGACGTGTTGCACCGAATTTCACGGCTGCTCCTGTAGAAGTGTTCATTTGCGGGGTTATTGAAAGTGCTGATCAAGAATATGACAAGCATTTAGCATAATAATATTGTTAGTATTGACTTCATGGCCACATTCGTCTAGTTCTGTCTCGAAGTGATAGTTTCTATCCGGTCTTTGTCTACGGGGGTTATTTGATGTGTTGATTACGGAAATCATACTAATTTTTTGAATGTAACCCTGTATTTCGTGAATGCTGTCAAATACTGGCACTCTCGAATATCCAGGATCTCGAAATGTCAAAAAGCTTTTTTGTTCAAACTGTAGAGGGATAAGAGAGGCACAATATTCTAGCGGCATCGTAATAACGCTATCTCGTTTCATGCGGATTTCCACGGATAATATTGGTCGATTCTCACAGGTTATATGAGGGTATCCGTCTTTCTTGGAGCTCCTACAGTCTTGCTTATTCAAGGTTAACAGATCCTCATGGCATGCGTTTGAGAGCCATACGAGTACACCAGTGTCTTAAATACGTGAATTTAGAGTGTCGCAAGACTTCTTAATCATTATCAAAATGCAAGTTGATTGCATTGTGTGTGTTCCGAGTAATCCTAATCGTTATGCGGAACTTGAAGGGATTCTGAGACATTCATACTATGTCGAAGGCCTACAAAGAAACCTTTACGGTTCAAACAGGTTGTAAAATCCCTAAAAAGATTAATAAAAAAACTATACGAAACAACCCCCTACTCAAAGAATCAACGTTTTTTTCTCAAAGGTTTGTGGTATAGATTTGGAGCATAACAATGTATCGTGAAGCAATTTTTGAACAGACACCGTGGCCATCTTTTGGTGGAACTACTGTGACTGTGCGAAGAAGAAGTGGAATAGTGTGCATGAAGTCAATACTAACAACATTATTATGCTAAGTGCTTGTCATATTCTTGATCAGCACCTTCAATAACCAACAAATGAACATTTCTACAGGAGCAGTCGTGAAATTCGGTGCATCACGTCGGCTGCACAACGGCACAATTTAATTTACGCCTAAAAAAGTGTTACTGTAACGGCGCCAATGGAACTGAACTTTTCATCTTGTTGACTTCACGGTCGTTTTTCCGATTTTGGATCTTCGTTAATTTGCCCTCTAGTGCTCACATTATCAGGTGTATTCCATGAAAAACTGCGTTTTCATTTTTGTGTTATCGACACAACGCGAAAACTTCGTGAAATTTTGCTGCGGCGCGTCGGTTTCTCCTCTCACATGCAATTTTTTTTAGCTTGCGGAGATGTCTGGAGTGGCTGGTGGGGCTAGTAAGAAGAGTAGTAGCAGATCGGTTGCGACAAAGACACTTATCATTCAAGAGTATAAACGGCGGCTTCGAGATAATATCCGTTCTCTTAATGACAACTTCATCAACATTCTAAATGCTACCAAGGTTAGTTTGTGCGTCATCTTCTTGGGCTTGGAACTCTACGTTACTTTGTTTAAAGCGAGTTTACAGTTATTTTGGACTGCTACCTATTTAGATCAACACCGATGATGCTGCTCACAAGAACAGTTCCGGAAAGATGACGGAGTACTACACGATAAAGAACGAAATGGCCGCACGAGCTGCTCTCATCGTATGTATTAATTGCCTTTTCAAGGATCTGTTTTTGGATTAGTTACTGTTACATGGTTCTTCAACGGTTCCAAAGGTTCATCACCAGTAAGGATTGGTTGCTCCCTTTACGCGGTAGAAATCTGCGTAACACGAGCCGACTTTGCAGCAGAAATACACGTTTGAAGAATTTTTTCCAAGTTTTTTCAAGTTCAAGTTTTTCAAGGTGATAAAATCTTTAGGGTAGGCGGAGGAATGATCCAAGAAGGTCATACTCTTCAATCTATACAATATAGAAGGCAAAACATTGTGATCTCCGCACGCACCGCGAAGCTAACTCGCCCAGGCCACATCTCCTATGTCGCTTTGGGAACGTTTTCCCAGTCAACGCGCAGTTTAGCGGGAGGCAAGTACTTTTTGGAAAAACTATAGGTTGTGCGGCGCGGTTCAGCAGAGGGGGGCACTGTATGATGCAAGGATGATTGAGAGCGGCTGTTTGTATTCCGCCACCTTTCGAGTATTAAGCAATTAATTGAAAAGAAAAGTCATCGAAAAACTCGTCCACACTAAGTTGTGATCCGATGAAATAGCAAACATTTTGTAAACTAAGCCATGACTCCGCGTCATTAGCTCACCTCACTTCATTGTTTCTAGAGTTTGACAGTTTTCTTTTCGAATTTCTGTCACATTGCCCTCTCACGAAGTTAGTAATAGGCAGCGAATCCGGCTTTGCTCAGTGTTTTGCTACCTGGCACATTTCACTTTAGTGCAGACAATTACTATAATACGAATGTAGAATCCGTTCAATTTCTCATCATTTTGGTCATCTGTTTGTTAATGAGCCTTGGTGACCATTTTTTTACACAGTGTGGCAGATAGGGAGTGGACGTGCATGGTTCATGACAGCCAGATTGCCTTGACACAGCGAACGTGCTGGTCTGTGGGGGCTTAGACGGTTGGACTCCCTGTATGTCCATACTGACCTCCGAGTAGAAGCGAAAAAGCGACGAACATGATAGATTAATGGGTGGTGTGCAAATTTGCTGTCACATTCGTGATTGGCATGTTGGAGAACCGCGGTGAACATGTCTTCACCGACCCCTGAGCAAAAATAACTGAAAATCAGGAAAAATCGATGTAATCAACAAACCACTGCGTAGTTTTAGTTTGGGTGGAACGCAGCCTGTAACCTTCACCGGCTCACGTTTCGTTTCCTGGACGTTTCCACGCAATTTGGTCCACGGTCGTTCAATCCTTTACGCTTCCTATTCATTGCATGCACAAATACGAACATACAACTTTTTATTTATACGTATTGCACTTCAGCGGCCGTACTAATTGTAATCTACTAAGTGTTTTTCAAAGTTCACAGGGAAAAGCCCGGAACTGCAGTGCTCTCAATGGGCAAATTTTGAAAAAAAATAAAAATCGGTGCTGTCATGCAGAAATTTGAAAATTTGGTTCCGTAAAATCAATACTACCATGCAGACTGGGTATTGTATTCGTGGCCAGCACCTTCAACTGCCCATATTCAAGTTCTCATGGATTCGTTTTTCGAATTTAGGGTCAATGGTTGCCCCGCCAAAATACAATATTGTACTCCCAGAGCATTCACTTTGTAGCACTATTTATTCGTACAGCATGTTCATAACATTGATTACTATTCATGAAAGTCTTACGCTGTAGATATTGAGTCAATGTCTGTTCAGGTGAGAGCTTGTGATGAACTACTCAAGCTGACCAATGATCTCAAGGAGTTCCTAATCCTGCACGACTTTAATTTTCTAACACACGCCATTAAGTCGTAAGTTCTGTCCATATATTTTAATTGCTATATTATATGTTGCTTGAAAAAAGTCTATCAGTGTGCAAATTCATTTCGATACATGTGATGGTTTTCTATAAGCTGTTAAAACTGTGCGCATGTATATCTTGTTCCAATCCTCTGTATTTTCAGAGCCGAAGAAGAGTGCGATAAGAAAATGAAGGCACAGATACAGAAACACAATGCTTTGCGACTAGATGTGACAAATTTGCTCACCGATATGGATAAGGAGATAATGGAGCATTTCACATTCCGGCATTAGGTGCATGGATTTTTGAAGGCGTTTTCTTCGGGTATATGATACTGGTAGGGTTATACTGCAAGTTCGTCTCACTTTTATTTGTTTTGAACCTATCCGATTTTTATAAGGATCTGAATTCGCTTCTCTTCGTTAATCAGTATAATTTGAGTGTTCTTGAGTATAACAGTGAATATTTGTACTTTATTAGATCATTTTGTGAAATCTGCAGTTACTACAATAAATACAAGATATCTCTACTGTGCTTCATGCCTCCGTTGAAGAAGCATTGGCTTTTCCTGAAAAAAAAAAGCTATTCATAAGAGTTGCAAAACGATTAGTAGTAATCGTTACTGAATGAGTTATTTGTCACCTTCTTCTGTTTTTACAATATTTTTCTCTCGTATTTCCCCGGAAATCGTTCTGAACTAAACAAACTCAATTACCTAGACATTTAGCTGTTTCTTTCGGGCATTTCCGCACATCGCTATGCTCTTTGCACTTCGAGTATCTAACCCGTTCTTCGTTCCCACGACACAACGACCAAGCTGTCCAACCTTGTTCTGCTGTAGAATTCTGGAACCAAACATTTTTTCCTGCGAAATTTATGGCACCAGAATGAAAATTACATGATCAAGTGGAATTTCATCGTGCATCCTTCTGAAAAGCGCTGCGTCTGGGTGTTCAAAGTAGATCATTTGGTGACCCGTGTCCTGAAGATGAACATTCAGAGTTGAGATTTTCTGTGTAAAAAAGGCTGGAAACTCACTTCCGCTATAAATAGTTTTTGTTGTGTCTTTCTAGACTCTCCGTTCAAGAGGCAGTTCTGAAATACTTGTGAACAGAAACTATAAGTTTGTCAGATGAGTTCCGCTTTTTTTTGTGAACAGCTCGCTTTTCCTCCCATTTTTTTTTCATCTGACGCAGCTTCTATAAACATTTGAAAGCGTATTCCTTACTCTACGAGAGCATTTTGTCGATTATTGCATAACTCAGTTATCCCTGAATTCGAGGCAATTTAAATTGCGATTCTAGGACATTGAAAATCCCATTTTTTACAACTGCTCCGTTCCTGTTTTCGCCAATAGTCAAAAAGAGGCTGATGCGATTTGAGAGTTTTGCCCCATGTACGAAGAGCAGACGGTATTCAGCAGCTCTTGGAGGTTGGCCCCTCATGCTGAAATGTGGCAACCCTAATCTAGGAGAGGTATCCCGCTCCGAGTCGACATACGGAGTTGGGCTAGAAAACTGGTGTGCTGAGAAGTGCTGGGAAGTAGAAGATGGTGATTCTCCTATAGCCCAGCTGCAACGTGTGCATAAGGCTAGACAACAGAGAAAAATCCGATCGAAATCGCCAAGTCGTCATCCTCCACGAAAAAGCAGATTCCACACTGTAAACTTTGCTAAATCCGCTTCTCAAAAGACGGATGGGAAGTTCACCAGCATTCTCCATGCTTTGACGACGTTGCGTTAACAAAATATGATTTTATTCTCTGCAATGATGTCAGTATGAAAAATTTGTAGGTTCTTTAGCCGTATAGATTTTTGATTTGTAATGAGTGGGATTCAGAAGGAATTAAGTATAGCAGAAACTTTTCTCGTTATTTCTGTAGAGCAAAAAAGCACTTCCGAGCGATTATATAGTCTTGTCAAAAAATTTTTGCCTCACGCTGCACTGCGCGTCGACTGAGCCACGTCGTAGCACGTATGATAATGCATAGGAGGCGCGGCGCGGCTCAGCAGACGGGCGGTGAATGCCGGAGGCAAATATTTTTTGTAACGACTGTACACGCCTTGTTAACTGGTGAAAATTGGATGGAAAACAAGCAACATGAGAAAAACGTGGGGACATTCCAGCGACCTAATATATCCAAGTACATATAAGAGCACACTGAAGAAAGGATGTGAAGGCAACTGTATTTTAGGCAATGGACAAACCGAAATTTGCTTTTCCGAGGTTAAAAAAATCGAGCGCTGTTTAAAGGATCAAATGAAAGGGGAATAAATCCCGTTAGTCGTAGCTGCATTGTTTAGCAGAACGAGTTGTCCCTCTTTTTGTCGCGTCCCTTTCAAACCTTTTTTTTGGATTCGCACAGATTTTGAAGTCACAGTTATTTTTGTCATTGATACGTACCTGCTCTTTGTCCAGTGGATACCACATCGCTGACATACAGTGGAATCCATATTGTTTCAATGCCTATAAATTGACTGTAACTACTAGAATTGCTGCAGTAGCAGTTCTCGTGAGCTTCAAGGTGCTGAAACGTCATGCTTACCATGTAGCATGCAGCTATGCACTGTTCAACTCCGTAGGCATCTTCAACTTGTTCGACGAATCCTGCCAGGATATGGTTCGCTACTCCTGTGATGTGCGTCTCTCTGCCTAAAACATCGTTATCGCTAGCAGGAATCTTTCGCATATCACAATTCAATTTTCTTCATCTCAGCAAAGAAGTGCTGTTTATTAACTTGTTTACTTTTTTATAGTTATTTATTGTTGTATAAATTTATCCTCAATTTGATCATAATGGACAGAAATCTGGGGTGTGTCGAGTTTAAAAAAACTCTGCAGAGCTCGGTTATCAGACTGATTTAGATAGATGTCTTTGACATCAGTCAAACATTATCTATTATCGATTTTCTTGAATTATCTATTATCGATTTTCATTACCTATTATCGATTTTCTTGAAAATGTCTGTTATTTTTTTCCCACCCTTTTGTAAATTTACGTAAAATACTGACAATAAGGGTCGGAATGCATCATCGAGATTACCCAAGGGAAACTTGTTGACGGATGTTTTACTGATGGGTAAATTTGGGGTGAGTCGACGCGTTTACTCTGGGTAATCTCAATGATGCATGCGGCCCAAGAAGAGGTATACCTCTGATAACTGCGCTGTCAACGCAAGCTTTCTCGATGTAGGTGTCGTTAGTGGATGGCCTTATGTCGGGAATCGTATGCCTTGCTCGTGTTGCCGACAACTCGCAAAGAGAGGACGAGAATACAGCCGATGAGCTGAAATTTAACTTGTTACATCCAAGAAACAAAATTCTCAAAGGCACTTTCTCATATCAGAACAGATCTTGAGACCTTGAAATCGGAAGAATCTTCAGGCGACGCTGATCACGATGGGATATGTACATATTTTCTTACAAATTTTCCGAGAAAACCCATTTCAAATACATTCTTTTTGGAGAGTTCGACATGCCTGTTGCGACAGCTACCACAAGAAGTTGGGCGTCAGCGATCGATACCATCATTGCCACGGCCTGGCGAACCCCGCAACTCCTTGTGATAGCTGTCGCAACGAGCACCTCGAAACCTCCGAAATGTAGGGGACCAAAAAGGGGTTTAATGGCAATCATGAAGGGAAATATGTGTATTGGTGTGACCAGTGTCGCCTGAAGATTCTTCAGGTATTGAAATCTCAAAATTAGCTCCGAGGTGAGGAACAGCTTTGAAGGGTGTCGCTGCCCTCCGGTGTTTGACCTGTCCTCATGAGAACAGCTGCTACAAGAGGCGTACTGCTGAATTCCGCAAAATTCTCATAGAAACACACGCCAGATTTCCTTACAAGAGGCACGCAGTTCGAATTTTAGGCCGCCAGGAAGACATGAGACAGACTACACAAGTGAATTAATTAATGCGTTTTGATTGCTGGCATGCTTCAAGTGATCCTCAATGATAAATTGCGAGGAAGGATTTTACGCAGAGCTTTGCTCGACGGCACTATGCTGAAGGTTTTCTTGGAATACTCACCAGTCCGGACTTCGCTCACACAGACGCATGCATTCCTCGTGGTCGCGCGTTTTCACCATTTCCACCGCAGCGGTGTACGGCTTCCTCGTGGAATCGGTGAAAGTCATCATTACGACTTTTTCATGTTCTTCGCAGATGTTTGACGGAAGAACCTGTAATGATTGCTGCTGATTCAGAATTGCTACGATATCTTCTTCTAGTGTAAGCTTGTCAAAAATTGAACTCTATTGACTTATTCATGCCATGTCCGTCCAAGGATGGGGACGAAACGAACGATTTCCTTTTTCTTTTTTTACATTTTTTATTGATTTTCTTATCGATTGATCAATTTCTATTGTTTCTGCCCAGAAATCTCACCCCTCCCCCCCCTCCCGCGAAACCTTGTCCACTCGGGGTGTTATATGGTCACGAGACTGATATTCATTTTGCCCCGTAATGCATTCCCGTACGATTGTGGTAGTCGTACGATATCTCACAAAATCAGACTGCACAAAGTGCTCCCATCATGAGTTGAACACGAAATCACATTCGTTTTATGACATACCTCCATCACTTTGAGTTTACTATGGGAGGTATTGAAGAAAATGTCAATTTTTGTAGGAAAATGACTATGGGTCGCGAACAACTGTGATATTCGTGAACAGTTTATCAAACCATCCCATGCATAGTTCCAGAAGATTTTCGCGAGGTACCTATCGTATCTACCATCAAAATATCTACATATCTGCCTAGGAGCCTTGTAAAAATGTGATTACACCAAAGACGAATGCGGCTTCTGTGACCAGCGCATGAATGAGTCCGCTCTTTATAAGGGAAAGTTTGAGCGAATTTTTTTTAGAGATCTCGGGGTATATGTATACGTACTGATAGCAAATTAGTGTTGGAATTTTTTTCATGAGCAGTGTACCGTTACAGACAAAGATATGAACTTTCTCATGCTTAACTTCCTTCAGTGTAGAGATGGAAAACTCATACTCCTTACATATTTTACTGCTACACACGTGACACTAGTCTGAAAATTTTTCCAGCCGATGACGTCGAACTTCAGAACATGAAGATAGTCACAAACACCAACATGGAAGTTCACGGTTGAGCTATTAGCCTGTATTAAATTTGCTACAGTGAACTCGACAGAGTTCTGGTAGAATGCTAAGAGCGGCGAAAGGACGCAGTGTGAAGAACTCCTGGCACTTCATTCTGATCTCTGGCGTTAATTCAGCGCGATAAGATGACGGTCAGTTCATTTCGGGGCGATGAACTCAGTTCGCTGCACACCCGTGCTTCTAGCAGAGGCGCGAACCAGTTAATTTGCTATTCTGCTACTGTACATACATACATTGCGTGGACGTGAGCGCACATGCGATCAGTGCGTCAAACAATGTTGGAAAATTTCGAGCTGAGTTCTTCACTGTAGGACTTTACCATGGTCTTGAATTGAAAATTCTTACATTTGGAGCAACTGAGTTATTTGTTTCGATTCTCCAACTTTATCTCGAGTTGGCTTGTTATTTTTACGATTTTTGAGAGAAATAATTCGCTCAACATCTCTGCTACATAATCAGAGGTCATGGTAATTATGCAAAACAAGACTAAAAAGAAATGGCAGTTGATGACTGCAAAAATTGATCGTTTTACCTCTTCTTGTCTTCTTCGCGGTTTTGCAGACATAGGTACAAGTTCGGACGGTGGTTTCACTTCTTCACTTTCTCCGTAAAGGCGGGTACCGTGGGTGCGGAATAGCTATAAAAGTCGCATAATATTAACAATGGTATATGTTCACAATGAAGCAAATTGTGATGTGAAAATAAACTTCGGATTTTGTTTCTGGAAAAATTCTGATTCTCTGCCGAGGTAGTGAAAAAGGATTATTCATTTCCTTGACTTTTCCTCACCTTGTGTTTCAGTTCTTTGGAGATGAACTTCTTGATCTCCCTCGCTAGGGCCATTCGCAACGCGTCTTCTGCGGCTCCTGAGTGAAATCAGTGAGGAAAACCGCATGATTATGCTCACCATTCAGCCTATGTACCTGGCTCAGTTGTCGTCACAGGTAATGCCTCCGCTCCTGTAGTGGATGCGGTTGAGGCCGAGGATGATGGCTGCTGAGTTGTCTGGAAAATAATGAATCTCTTAACCGTATTATAGCACTTTCTTGGACTCAGTACCTGGTGAAGCGGAATTTTCCTGCGTGAAAGTCCCTTCTTCACTGGCTTCCTCTCATTTTCCTTTTTCAATTTCTGCCTTCCATCGTGACTGCCTTCACTGATTCTTGCATCATCTTTCTTTTTCTCCTTCTCACGGAACATCTCCTTCTCGTCTTTGTGTCGGGTGATTGGTTCATCCTCTTCTAAAAGATCTCCATGTAGCCGCCGGCCCTCTATTCGAACTCTTCGCCTTCTCGGGGCACTGGTCGTTCGCTCAGCTTCGGCGGCCTTTCTCTTCTGATACAGCAAAATCTTCTCCCGAGCAAGTTCTGGCGACAGCTCTTGGATCACCTCGGTTGTGGTGACTATCACAGAGTTCGTCTTGACAACCTTGGACGGCTTCCTTCTGACAATTTTCTTCGTTCTGCGCCACTGGCTTCGCCGCTCTGTGGACTGATCTTCCTCCTTCGTTCTTCGTTCGTCACTGTCATCAGAGCCACTCTGCAGTGGCTGCGGTTGTTTTTGCCTCTTCCGACTGTCACGTTTCGCCTTCTTGTCTTTGATTTTCTTGGGTGGTTTCCTTCTGATGCTCCTCGACGTTGCTGGTGAAATAACTTCAGCTTTTGCCGTTGTCTGTTCCACTTCTGGTATACCCTCCGCCTTCGGTGTTGTGCTGCTATCACTGGTGTCGTCTTCACTGACTGGAATTGTAGTCCTTTCGTAATCCGCAGTGTCCTCCGTTTCTGAGACTGGAGATTCCGTGAGTGGAACCTGAAAGAAGAAAAATTACTTGTTGAAGTGAAGACTTGAGTAAACGAAATTTACCTGAGTTGTAGTAGTAGAAGTAACAGTAACTGCCTCGGCTTCTTTGATTATTTTTTGCAACTTCCGTTCCTTCTTACCGCGTTCTTTCTCATTCTTCTCAACCTCTCGTTCCTCTGCTTTCAGCTGTTCCTCTATCGGTACTGCTGCGTACGTTTTGACTTCCACTACATGCGTCTTGGATCCAGACACCTGAAAGAAGCATTGTTCGTCATTACATGATGTGCATCACATGTTGTTCATGAGTCAAATGTATTATACATATATCTTTCAGTTGTATTCAAGCCTTTGGGCTGTGCTCCATGGAGAACCAGGACACACCTCGAACAGGCGAACACGTCGAGTTCAAAGCCTAATATCTTCTCTCCAACTTGTTACCATCCTTCTCTTGGCAGCAACTGAAGGGAGAGAGGCAGCAAATAGGGGGGAGAGAACATTTTTCATCATGATGTAATTCTGGAGCCACTTTCTTGCGCAAACACAAGACGAGCTGACCCTTGTACGCCCACAAGAAGACCGCGGTGGTCTCTTCGTTTACCCATGTCGAATTTTAACGATGTGATAACGGTGGATCCACCGTGATGCGAAAGTTCAGAGTTACAGCATCTAATACACATACAGTGGCTTTTTCCTTCATTTTCTTTTTTTAATTCTGCATTAAGGATTTATGCGTGATTATAAAAATTTATATGAGTCAAGACTATTGAAATTTTGTTGCCCTCTGTAGGTTAATTAAAGCCCAGTCAGGTTTATTTATCGCAGAGGCCTGGATGACCAGTTCCTACAACACATTCAGAAACAAAGGTTTCAGGCATCGACGCCGTATTTTTTTTATTATAAAGATACCTTTCCTCACCTTGTCTCGATCGTTTGAGCACATTTGTTTTTCCTTGTTGTCCGGTACGATGGTCTGCTGCTGCTGGGCAAAGTTACTGGCCAAGGATATTTCATCGTCAGATGGAGGGAGCGCTGCCAGATACCTGTACACAACAGTCAACAAAACTTTTGCGTGGATTCCTTGATTTGCTTTATGGTTAAATGAAAAGAAGGATAAGTGTCAAGGAATACGGTGGACAGGAATTGTGGCTGGGCTTTTATTTAATTTTGACCACACTAATTTAGTTGTAAACAACAGGGAAGCCTTGCGATATTAGTTTTTGCGAGGTGAATCAATTGTATGTACACAACATAGTGCAACATATTATGCATACAAAGTGCTTTTAAGATGATGCATACATCATTGAGATTACCCAGGGTAAACGTGTTAACACCCCCACCCTCGCCCCTACAAATTGACCCATCCTCAGCACACGTTTCAATACCTTTACTCTGGTTATTCTCAATGATGCATCCATGCCAAAGGGTAAGTTTGAACGAATCTTCTACGTCGTCATCGTTTGGAATATAGTACCCTTCGTGAAAGTCACCAGCGACATCGATTCGAATAACAATCGATTTTGGGCTCACAATCGCTGGTTCGCTAGCTACCAATAATCGATAAGCATCAAAATCGAGGTAGTCTGTGCGGCTGTGAATTACGGTGCTGTACTATAGTCCTCTTACAAAAGAAAGACGAGTTTCGTAGCACAGAATCGAGGCGGGACCTGAACGAGAGATGTGGTAAGAGCATGCTCCAAAGTGGGAGGGTCGAGTAGGTCCCGTGCCGATTCTGCAGCTGTGACGCTGAGAAACTGCGCACAGAATCCGTCTAGCTTTTCGGGAGGACTGTAAACTTGCAGTACAGCAGCAGCATAGGAGCGAATAAGTGGACATAATCCCTGCGTACCTTGGGAGAGGCGTGGGACCTATTACTTACTCAGACATTCGTGGGGGTGATGGGCAGGTAGGACCCCAATCGCTCCGCCCACTTTTTGAGTTGGGGGAGCGTATCTGGACGTCCAAGAAGAGCAGAGCGTATTGTGCATAACCCTGGTCGTCCCCCCCCCCCCATCCGCCGGAACCTAATAACGCGTTCAATTCCACCCAGGACAACTGCGAGGGCACATGGGGGAACGTCCTTCAATTGTCGGGGGTAGGTGCCCCACGATTTTGGGTCCACCCCCAGGTACAGCTGAGAGTGGACCCATTTTCACCTGCATTCCACCCCCACGAATGTCTGAGCTGTTTGTATCAGGACAACTGCGGTTAATCGAAAAGCTAGAGAATATCGACTAGTCCGAAAGTGTCCGTTCCTATATGAAAAAAAAAGAAAAACTTCAATATCCATATCATAACTGAAGTGTTCGAAAATGACTGTGCTGAATTGAAGACAGTGGGGCATCTCTAACCCAACAAACAACCCAGAAATTCCCCCCCCCCCCCC
>JARK01001463.1:181054-191341 GCA_000688135.1 Ancylostoma ceylanicum
AATTCCCCCCCCCCCCATTAGTGTTATCTCTTATTAGAAGAACTCAAGGACCATATCATATAACACGATTCACGTACTCGAAGTAGTCCCTGCCCTCGTAGTCGACCAACGTGAACGGCGCCGCTGTGGCGGCGACGGCGAACATGTCGCAGATGCGCCAGTTGCTGTCGTAGACAACTGATCGGCAAGTCCAGGATCCTCCCTGGAATTTCATTTCAATTTTTTTGCTTACCGCAGCACGGGGGTGATAAAATAAAATAAGAGAAATAATTGAAAAATAATGGTCAAGTCAGGGCCTAAAACTATTGTCAGGAGATGAACGAATAATTGAACGGAAACTCCGAAATTCGAGTAAGTTGAAAGAGAACCACAGAATCTTACTGCTCAAGTATGTATTATGCGATTGCTATTGTAAGGAGCGTATAACGCATGAGATTCTGATGTTTGGATTCTAATATACTATTCCGAATAGGGCGGGAATCCAGGGATTTAAACAACAGAGAATGGTAGGGCACTGGAATTAAAGCACTGGAAAGTCTTCTTTTTCGAATATTTGAATCAAATTACATATGGCAGTCTCGAGCTGGCTACGGAAGAATATTTAATCCATAGTTTCACTGAAATCCGGACGTGGCAGTAACCCGGTTTTCACTCGGTGTAGGTAAAAATATCGATGTGGTTTTCTCTGAACTAGCGGTTAACAGCTTGAAAAATGCTGGGATAAATTACAGGATGGCCCAAATTTATCCGTACGGTAACAACTTAAATCTAGCACTGTATAATACGCAGTCATTGTCGAAGTCATCATCGGAGTCCAAATTTCAACGACTAATTGTAGATAGTTCGCTAATCACGGAACTATTTTCGAAACACTCTCTGTCAGCAGGAGCACTGTGGCTCGAAAACTGAAACATAACAGCGTGCGGCTTCCGCAGACAAAATTAAAAATCTATTTTGAGGCAGAGTCCCAAGACAGTAGTTTTTTGCGAAACCAAACGTCTGCCTTGAACTCAGCAGGTCCTACCCTCCAGGACCAAACAATCCTAGTGATCCGACAGGTTCCCTTACCGCATTGTCGAGGGTAATTTCCAATGCCTAACCATACCGAGTGCGCACGATTTATTCGTTCGATTTGCACCTTTCAATTCGATGCGAAACACGGTTTTATCCCACGCAAATTACGGTTTCTTGACCTTCCGAGCTGTATTTCCACTACTGAAGCTATTCAGCACCTGATTCACCTCTTTCTAAAATGATTCTCCGTATAAAATTTTATTTACTTTGTGGTAGAAGCACGGACAACCTCCGACCAACTTGTAACTTACGCAGAATGATATCGGAGTTCGGCTCATCCCTCGTAACGAACGTGCGGATACAAAAATGTTCCCCAAAACTTTCGGAACATTTTTTCTGCGATCAACAGACGATCATGGAAGATCCCCTTTCCCAACGCTGTGCGGCTCGCTACGACGTCGACAAGGTTTGTTGGAATCACAAGAAGCATCCGCTGCGTTCGATCTCGTCGACCCCGCATTTCGTTAGGCTTGACCTGTTTCGATAGGAACATACTACTGGCCGCAGATATGCAGTAGATCTCACGCATCTCACGCTTACTCTCCGTCAAACAGGTTACGGCTAATTTGTGGCTGCGGAACGAGTTGGAAAGGTAGCCGACGCCGTTTTGAAGGGAGAATCGCTGTCAAAAGGTGGCTGTCTTCCGTTACATCCGAACAAGAACCAGGTTTTACGACAGAATTGATGCATAGAACGGTTAGAGAGCGATAGACGATCGTAACCTCTGGAATTGAGTTCCAGGATGCCCAACTCTTCCAAATTTAGACTTTTAGGTGTTCTACTAAAGGATCCAAAGGGAATACTATATCTATGTACATGTGCCTAAAATTCTACCGCTTTGGACCAACCGGATAAATCCGTTGGTTCCTCCGCTGCTGTTCCTTTTTGGGGATATGCCCACCAATCGAATGAACGTAACAATAAATCACCGCAAGAAATAATCGAATTCTACGAGGCGGTATGATGTTCGGAAAGGCTAGGAAAAAGTTAAGTACTGCGGCCGCAAAGACGGTCAAGGAGGGCGTTCCCGGAAATTCCAGATAGATGGGAGCAAAGCGCACGGGTAAAAACGAAAGGACAGTTGTAGAAAGGAAGGCATAGTGCAGATTAATGCGTAGAAGGAATTTCGTATTCGAATGGATCTATTTCGGTTTCGGTGGATTGAGCTTTTCTTCCAGAGAGTGTAAACCAGGGATGAGCGGATACAAGATTTTCCAGGACCCGAATAATGGTCCAGACAACGACAGCCCGAGAATCACTGGATATTGTATAACAGCTGAGGGTCCGTCGTACAGGACACCACTCACCAAAGCAACCCGAAGAATCTCAACAAGAATTTTCCCCTTCACGCCTAGAACAGAAGGCTCTAGGTCTATACCCTCATACTTCACTTCAAGAATCTGAACAACTGATGAAACCTAACAGAAGAGGCTCAACCCTGGTGTAAACAAAGTCCTTGGACAAGTATTGGAGCCTTGGAAACAACTATAGATTGGAGAAGGAAGTGAAAACTCCATGTGAGTTCGAAAATTGTGTTCCCTCTACATAAAGATGAGCTAGTTCGGCTGGAAATATTCCGCTCTGCTGCGCTGGAACTCATACCTGTTCGAGAGAAGGGTCTATGCTTTCAACTTTTCTAGAGTTGAGAAATTTATCGAGCAAAATGTCACACGCAAACACCCATAACACATATAGCACTCATACGATATATGCATTATTTGTGTGCTTGTACAGGGTGGTCCACATGAAGTGTGACGGGAAAAACTACCCATAACTTTAAAAAATCAAGCCAAATGAGAACCATTTCCATTTATTTAGATGACAAATCCTCTATAACATATCTTAGATCACGTTCGAAATGACCTCCTTTAGCTTTGATACAAGCATCCGATCTCTTCCGTAAGTTCTTGAGAATGCGCGCTACCATTTCCGGCGAAATTCGGTCTCAAGCAACCACATGAGCTGTCTCCAGCGAATCTAATGACTTGTCTTTGAAAGAGCAGACTTTTTGCTCCAAGATAGATTAGACAGCGAAATCCATAGGACTGAGATCGGGTGTGTTTGATGGCCAAACATTCTTCGTCCAGAAACACGGAAGATTGGTCCCACAGCACTCCAGTGCCTTCTTTCACCGTGAACAGGTACTCAATCTTGATGGAAGGCCCACTCGATCTCATTAGCATTCTATTTGATCGAAGGAATCACACCATACTCCAGGATCTGTTTCAAATGAAGTTCGGCATAAATTCCAACTCCTTTTTGGACAAAAACCAGCTTAGCCTTGCCCAAATCCGATACTCCACCCCACACCGGTTGCGCGAGATACGTTCCCCAACCAAGAATGGAGCCGGCCGCGCACCGCTAGTCCTCTCGCTCTCTGCGTTTCCGATCTCTAATAGGTCCCTGTACTACCTACACCCACCCTCCCCCTGTCTATGCTCTAGCCCCTCGCGGCCGCCGTAACGCAGCTGGGGAACGTATCTCATGTAATCCCCCACACCATCACAGATTCTCGGGAAAGAGTTTTTTCAACCTTGACGGCTCTTGGAGATACCTTTGACAGAAGTTCCCGCCGATTTTGCGCATTTTGAAGTGAATATCTTCTTGTTCGTGAAGAGAATTCGGCCGAGCTTGTCACCGCGCGCAAGGGTCATCACCATTCTGCATTTTTCCAATCTGGAGTCCTTCATTTCACCTGTGAGACGTTGTCCTTTGACAAATTTGTAGGATACAACTCGAGATCATCTCTGATCAGTCTTCGCGTGGTTGAAAGGCTTATTTTGTGATTCTTGGCCAGCTGTCTAATGATTCTTTCAGGATTTCGGCTCAGTTTGCTTTTGACGGCGTTTCGAAAGGCAGGGATCCTCGCAGTTCGATCAGATCTCCCTCTCGGACGAGTTTCAATCCCTCCAGTTTCTCCGAAACGCCCTCTGACCCAATATGCTTGCTCCCGGTGTAGTTTAAGCGTCTTCGAGATCTCGGAAACTGACGACCCGCGTTTGTGCATGGCGACTAATGCAGTGTGATCTGCAAGCGATGCCATCTTTTTCTAGAAGCAAAAAATAAGACTGGTTCCTATAGGGTTAAAAACACGGCAGAAACGAATAACACAGTGAAAAATTACAAAAAAGCAGTAAAACGTCCGAAAATTGATTTTCTTTAGCCCGTCACATTTCATGTGGACCACCCTGTATATGAAATTTTGTTCGATAAACTATACAGCGAGGGAAGCGTCAAAATGGAGAAAAATATTTGAGTCATGCATACTAGTTTTTCTCCATATTACTTGCAGCTCCTTGAGAGAAGTGCTTATTTTTCACTTTCATTGCACTCTGGGTGTGCTGTAGACAAAGGAAAATGTGACTAAATATTACAATAGGCGATGAAATAGGCTAACAACACAGGGATAGAAAACATTCCTCAGATCAACAGGTTCAATCTTAATAAACACAAATGAAAAAGAGAGTATAGACTCTTGAAAGTTATTATTGCAAGAAAATTGCAAGAAAAAGGAGCTGCAAACCGCTTCGTTTAAATGGCAGCTTGGCAGGAGTAAAATTTCGGAGTGTCACTAGAGTGAGCCCCGTCCATTTAGTTATTTGTTTTCGGCAAAGATTATGGATTCAGGGCTGGGCATACAAACCATAATAGTCGCTTGCAAGAACTTTATTTAGGTCGCGGAAAGAATTCCATCCTAGAATCCGGAAAGCATAGGAAGGTTACTGTTGCAAGTAGTTGCCTAAAAAAAATCTGAAAAAAAAAGTTGTGGTGAAAGTTGGGCCAGCATAGAGATCTATGACTTAAATCTCAAGTTTCTGTCGAATCCATTTCCATGGCTCGAGCTAAACTGTGAAATAAAAAGAACCGAATAAGAACTGATTCATTCAATTAATGGTACGAGAACCGATTCGAAAATTCGATCACCCTTCTTGTCTTTTTTCTCTCAAGATTATATTGCCCTCTCGCTTTCAGCACGAAATTTTCTACATGTGTCAAGTCGAATAGTCAGATTCGATTACATTTATTGCATAAGTCAACCATATGTGGGTAATCCCAACGATAAGGTCCAGTCACACCAGTGCCCAGATGCATTATTGGAAGGATAAGCAATCTCCTAGCCATGGATATGGCCATCCATGGGTAGCAGCTGGTTACAGACATGGTCGCATATGGGTCATGCTGATGGGTGTCAGCTGAACGGTTAATTCGGGAACATTAATACTTTTACCATGGGTAATCTCAATGACGCATTGTGGCTCAGGGTCACCTTTGTCTTGATGAGGTGAGTATTGGGGCTGCATGCTTCATTGAGATTACACGAGATTAGCGTGTTAAGACCACACACGCTTGCCCATTGGTAACCCGAACGTCGACACGTTTACCCTGGGCAATCTCAACTATGCATGAGCAGGATTTGTTAACTGAAATTTTTCTGTTTCAATAATGACGCTTGTTCAAGATGATATTTTCTTCTTAATAGTGATGTTCTAAAGAAAAAAATCCGGTCATATAACAAGGCTCGATATAAAAAGATGTACGATAAAATAGTACAAAATTGCATCATATCATTTCTATAGGGTTTTCGAGCCTGCCGTAACTACATAATCCCTTTGAAATGAATCAGTAATTGCAATTATCAGTGAAGTTTCTGTCATTCTCTCCCATTTATCATGCAGTTATTCTCTATGAAAATTTAGGTAGACATGAGAAATGATTCGATTTTCCCTAATCCACTGAATACTTGAACAGAAATTTCATGTATGTACAAATACTTCTGATCCGAAGACGTCATTTCAAAGTTTCTACTCACAAGTGTCAAGTTGGCCGCCGCACGTTCGCTCACACTTGACTCCTTTGCACTGTCTGAAGATCCTAATAGCCTGAAGATAACTTTTTCCAAGACATATGAACTTGGATACAGCCCATGTTGGAATGTCTCACCATTCCGAACTGCGTGTCCTTGGAGGAATAAAATATTTTCTGAGATTCTGGACTCCATGTACGATCTGAAACATTCGATTTTTTTTCAGGAATTTTTCCGGCGACGAGTACGCCTAAACCAATATAGCCTTACCGGTCTACTCTCTAAGGTACCCCTGTAATCTCTGCCGTACAGACGCTGCTCTTCTGGCACGGCTATGTCGATGATCGCACCGTTGTTCGGTGACGCGAAGAACGGATGCACAGCACTGGTGAGGACTCGAGACTCACTCTCCTAAGTCACGACTTTTGTGGCACTCAGGAGGTAGAGCTGTCTTATGGTTGATAGAAAGAGTTCCACCTACTCCTTGTCTCGGAGACATCGGGAAGAAGCCGCTGCTCCGTGCTCCGGCATTCCATGCCCAAGAGAAAACAGTGAACAAAAAAGCAGTGAAGCTGTGCATGTTGAAGATGAAAGTGAGCGACAGCGCGCTAGAGGCGGAGCGAAAATCACCTCCTCACGTTCCGATCGACTACGCCTGGATAAGCGCAATTCGGTGACGGAAATACGGAAAGATGATACGAGTAACGGTCCGAATAAGGTCAACGAGTCACGAGGCTCTAGAACTGTAATGGAAGTAAGTGACGGATGAAATCATTGATCTCATGTCCAGGTGCTGAAAAAGGAAGAAGTCGCGATGGAACTTTGGACAGAGCTGGTTCGGGAGAAAGAAACGAGGCGGCGACATATCCGGTACCATTTGGGAACCGCCCCCAACGCTGACCAACTGGTAATCCCCGAGAACGCAGTAACGACCATGCAGCACACCCGCTCTCCGAGTAGTTTGTGTTTCTCGCGACAGAACCCGCGAGAACAAGGCTAAAAAGGTGTTGTTCAAGTAGGTTGCTACTGGTTAGGGCGATCCAATCAGGAGAAGGTCGGATGAATTATAAGAATTTCTAACAATACAGCTCATATGTTTCAAACTGATCATACTATGCAGACGCAAAGACCGAACCTATTCGTTCGTTGGATCATTTTAATAAAGCTATCAGAAAAAAAAGAGAACAACAAAATGATGATTTTGTAGGAACGACAAATTCAAAATCAACAGTAAATCACTAAATATTTAAAGCACGTTGTCTTTTCCGTACTATTTTAGGTGTTATTAAACCTTTCCCAATGAAATGTCAACTTCTCGAAGCATCCAATCTTCCACAGTATAAACTGTAATTTCCGATTCTTTGTTTTCGAGGGAGTTCAGAATACGCCCACTAAAAAGGCACACCCGTCATCCTGGCTGCAAAACAGCAATTATCCGAGTACTATTTAGCCTCGCAAGAAGTCGCAGGTTTAGCAGGCAATTATAATACCGATAGGAAGAGAGATTTCTTCCCAAACAAGCACACCGACACACACTGATATATATACAGGGTGCGGCATAAATACTGTGTCAAAATCGTTTGCTAATAACTTCCGTCGAAAAAGCGGAGACTCCAATTGCTCTTCAATATTATTTACTTGAAGCCTTAAAAGTCAAATTTATTTGAAAAGGTCTAACGTGGTCTTCTTCTGCCTCCCTGACAGTGGCTAGACTTAGGGCAAGCAAAACCATTGTGGACCGTAGACAACCTCGGGAAATTTTTCCCTCCTTCTGCCCTATAAGCGATCCCACAATTGTGGCACCAGTGGAATACTGAGTGCACATCAACGCCTTCATGATTATCAATTGTTACATCCATACCATCGATGTCAATGAAATTTGAATACCATTCCTCTGTCCTTATGAGTTCGTGGAGTTGAGGGGACAGTGGTAATTTTTTGTTCTGCTCCTCGTTTCTTGAAGCACTGCTATCCTAGCGGAGCCATCTTGCATAGGTGAGCAATCAACTATACCTGCTATACAAAAATATCCTTGTGCTTTAACAAGGAGCTGTTCTTCCATTTCTTGTTCAGCGTAAACTGCGAGCATGAGGTCACTTTCAGAAACATCAGATTCGAAGATGTTAAGGGTCAGAAGAGACCAGCAAGAGAGATCCTCCCTACTCCAACTGATGTCCTGAGAGACTGCGCATATAAAGATTAATTTTCACTAATGAAGCTCCACACTGCATTGAAATGTAGATTGAAGTACTAAGGTGCCCATGCATTAGGGGCCTCCCACGGTCCTCCCAAGCAACATCACTGAATTCTGCCTTCTCCCATGGTAATGCACATTGTTGGGGACATGATGCCCTGGTGTCTGTAGTGTTCTATCTTGACCTCTTCCCTAACCAGCGTATTCATTGCCTTCTGTAAGGATTATCACTTTATGTGCGCCTAATCATACTTTCTCGCAGTTTAACGTGGGACACGTTTCTTGCGGATTTTTCTAAAACTTGGAAATGCGACATTTGTATGGCATGCACGTAAAAATAGCCTTCCAACAGCAGAGCATTGTAGTGCAAATTGGACGGTGCAGTGATGTTGCTGCCAATGATAGGCGACCAAGAGGCAAGATTCTACGATTGGGCTTTATAATAGGATCTCAGCTATTTTCAAATTCGAACCTGTTAGAATGTGGAACGTTGACGAGAGGCCATGAAACGTGGAAGTAGTGCAGAAGAATGAATTACAATACTAAAGATAGAATCCGGGCTGGAAGGCTTTATCCCATTGGGGATGTAACTAGCGATAGAATTTGACACAGTATTTATGCCGCACCCTGTATATATATATATATATACACACACACACACACACACACACACACACACCCACACACACACACACACACACACACACACACACACACACACACACACACACACACAAAAGACACGTTGGTTTGACACGGCTGAGCAGTCCAATCCAAATCCAGATCCGTGTAATCACGTACGGAACGTGATGCTGTACTAGTGATGAAATGGGAGGCAAAATGGCTAGTTAGCGGCGTTCAACTGTTCCAATGTGGCCACGGCAGAACCCTGCGAAGGATGTAAAAGGATGTAGAGGCGTAAAGGATGTGGACCCGGTATCGTGTTCATCACCATGTGGAAAAAATCACTGAGAAATTCATCACGACATCTGCATGTCATGGAAACTACTCATAGAAAGATAACTTGGCCCTATCACACTTCAGGGGCGCGTGTGGCGCAGTGATAATAGGCTCGTTGGGCATGAACACGGTCGATGGTTCGATCGCGCCGATGGCCAACCAAGCCATCCATCCTCCCGGGGTCGGTAGATTGGCACCAGAGGAGTCTGGGAGGATGAGGCACTGACTTGGTTCATCGGATGCCCCGTAAGTCACTGAAGAGGGCACATACGCATCCAACGCATCCTCTACCATGCTCAGATGAAATGCGTAGCGTATTCCACGTGACGGGATTGATCAACGTCGACCAATTTATCCTTCATCCTTTATCAAACTTCACTTTTAACACTATCGTGACTTCCTGCACTCGTTATGCACTACCACATGCAACACGGACGGTCTCATGAGCATGCGTTTGTGCTCCACCGGTTGAGCATATTGGCGGAAAAGTGTGAGATAACCTCCTTTCCTTGTCGGGAAGTTACGCTAGATTTTGTTCACTTGTTTTTCCTATACCAAAACGAAAGAGCTTTCATTCCTTGTTTTATTTTCTCTTTTTTAAACCTTTTTATTTAAACAATGCTCTTATTTAGTGCTATTTTTAACAAAGCTTTCCTACGTTGAAAAAATCCTGAAAAATTAATCGAAATTCTCGAGCTTTCAATTTACTGCGCAGCCACACTGTTCACGAAAATACTCGCTCACGACATAGAAGATGGCGAACACTCACTGATTTCATTTGTGAAAGTATTCATGAAAGGAGTGCTTTTCACTCTGTGGTCCCCCAGGATTTATTTTGTTCTATGGAAAAATAAGTACTTTTAATTGCTTAGCCTACTGGTTCAGATTCATATTTCCCAACTCAGGTTTCTTCGCGACCATAAATCTTACGCAAGAACTAAACAGTAGCAACGAAACATCAATAAACCATCTCAACAGTAGAGAAAGAAATCGAAAAGGGCTGCATAGAATAGCTGAGGTATACAGGGTGCGACGAAAGCCTTTGGGCAAGCATAAACGCTCGCTAAAAAGCTATGGAAGAGGAAATTGGAATAATAGGTGGTTACTTTCACTTTATGACCTAGTTATGAGCGAAAAAAATTTTGTCCCTGAGGTTTCCTCCTCTCGTATGTTCTCAGCCTTCGGAAAGTCCAGGTGAGACGTGCGCTCTGGCGTGCAGGTAGTGGAAACACTTCCCTCACATTTATTGCATAAG
>JARK01001463.1:191768-224585 GCA_000688135.1 Ancylostoma ceylanicum
CATAATAAGAAAATCCCGACCCCCCACCACCACTTCTCCATCTATTTGTGAGTAGACTCCAAGTTCCTGCGGGGAGAGGGGGGAGTAGAAGCCTTCTACTCCCCCCTCTCCCCTCTACTTCTACCTGAAACCCAGAAAAATATCTGGGAAATTTGGATTTTCATTTTTGTCTCCCTTATGTCTTGAAGATCGAATATGCTTGTCCAAAGACTTTTGCCGCACTCTTTACTGGTTGTAGGCTCACATCCAGTGACCAACTAGTAAGTAACTTCAATATCTGACTTATAGCTCACGAATTTTTCAGAAATGATGTCATGAAGGAGCGTTCACAGAATTGCTAGGGTCATTAATATAATTATCAACGTTGGCCACTCGCCTTATGTCAGTTATTAGGATCGTAATAACAAGAACTGATGTTAACTGTGCATGTGGGTCACTGCATCACTAAAGAAGCCCTCGACGAGATAAATGGAGAGAAAAGTTAGGGGGGGGGGTTGAGAGAAAAAGGCGTGGTGGTACACGAACAGAAGGAGTAACATAAGCAGTGAAACAGCCGCTTTTCAGAGGACCTTACTTCGACACTGCTCCAACTGGGGAGGGATATTCCTGCAAGAAATGTGGCCTATCCTTCAGAGCCAAATTGGCTTTGCAACAAAACTACAGACAGGAATAGAAGAGGAAACCATGCGAAACCAAGAAAGAAAGCACTTTCTCTAAGAACAACAGAAGACCAGATCGCTCTCGATCCTGCATTGCCGTATGGACGACTGGATGTGGTCAAGCTCATGACTGTGGTTTAGGTCCTAAACGTTGAAGCCGGTGCAAAAAGTTGAAGTAGCGAGTTATTCTATGATTCGATCACGCAAGACAGTGCTGGGTATTGCCGTCTTAATGTCCCTTTCATTCGGAGGGATCGAATCCATGTTTCTCGTAGCCGTTGAGCGGCTTCATTAAACACATCTCGTTCGCAGTGAAACTCGACAATTGGGCGTCAACCAATTTTCTCAGCAGGACAAGTGCAAATTGTATCCCACGCCTCTCTCTCTCTCTGCAGTACAACTATATATCTAAACAAAATATAATATAAAAAGTATCTGACAGCACCAAAGGTCACAGTGTGGTCTCTGCACCGCAAACGCATCTATAATAGAATGATTCAAAAATTATGCCCATGGGATTCCCTGGATGGCTTTTTTTTGCATCAGTAGGTGCACATGCTTTATAGTTTCTTTGTTGAATACTGCACATGGGTTGCCTGTGAAAGCAAAGGTTTTCACATAGATTTGATAGCTTCCGTAGTAGGTCTCCATATTGCGAGGCCACCAATTCACGTTCAATTACATGGTTATAATTCGACTTCAGAATTAGAATCTGCATGAGAGATTTCTGAGTCGCTTATTTCGGTTTTCTAGAGGAGATACGTAAATGGGGATACGGGCGGTCGCATTACTTATTTGTTTACTAGTCGCAGGGTGTCAAGGTTGGCTTGTTGAACGGGTTAAAAAGTAAACTTAAAGCTCAAAATTCTTGAATATGAAAATTATTGCGGTTCGCGTTAATTTTCATGTCCGAAATCTTGGAATATTTTATCTTTGATAATACACAGTGCCGAGGCACAATGCTCCCCTTCGAGGTGAAGGTAATAAAACAGAGAGGGCTTTGAAACTTTATAGAAGAATTCAGACTGATATTCCTAATGCAGGCTAAGCGAGGCCTTCTTACATCTCGGACCATGTTACATGAAATGTTACAAAATCAGTCTTAAGAAATTGACCACGATCATCCACTCCTTTGATACCTGCTGAAGATAGCGCATTTTTTTGTCAACTTTCACAAGCTACACAGTTTTTTTGCGCCAGATTCTACCTAATTTGAGACTTGACGGTACCCCTTCCTAAATTCAGTGTTGCACAAAACACACGCATTCTCACACCTAACAAACCCCTCATCAACGTTTTTCTCATGAGCAAGATAGAGACGAACCCGTTGAAGCCTCCAGTGTGTATCGCCGGTGAGGGTGTATCCAGGTGAGGTATCTCTCCCAACACCCCTCCCCCCTCACCCACCCGGGAGGTGTTCATTTTTGTAAAACGTGTTTTGCAGAATACGTGTGACTGAAGATAATATGTGGAATAGCTATAGATGTAAATGAGCTGGTTAAACGAATAATGAGAAATGAGACATTTGTCTTGGTTCCCTGAACTGTGGAGCCTCTGAGTCAACAAATGTCCATGCAGCTTCTTGCTCATACAGAGTGGACATGTTTCTAAAACATAATGTGTTGTAGTAATTTTTAGATTTCATCATTACCTGCCGTTGATGGGACGGAGGCGGAGATCACTGAGAGAAAGCAATTACAAGTAAAAATGCACCCATCACAAATTCTTCGTGGAGTATTTTCTTCAATTGTTTTGCCACTCAGGTTGTTATGAACACTTTATTTGCCAACGTTTCGATAGCACGCCTGAAATTCTCAAGGCCTGAAAGTGGATCATTTGTATAGATGTGGTGAGTGGTAGAGATAAAGCCACTCGGGAAACACAGACGCGAAGACCGCAAAGGATTTCGATGGAGCGTGCACTATTCTGGCCAGTGAACCAGAAATCTCAGCGAGAGCTCTCGAAGCATTCACGATTTCAGCGCGAATTCCCAGGATGAACAACAGAAATGAACACATATCGATAATTAGTGATCTGATGCCTTATACTCCGCCTTTGTGGAGGAACGCGTAGTGAGTTCGTCTTACACGTCTGGTGCTCACTGTCAGCTAGTCACTGCCAGTCGATCGCACAGTTCAGAGGCAGCGTTTGACGGTGTAGGACATGAATTCATGGAATTTGATCCACTTTCAGGCCTTGCGAACGGCGTGTTGCCGAAACTTTGGCAAATGAAATGTTCATAACAGCCTGCGTGGCAAAACATTTGAAGAAAATATCTGAACAATATGCTCAGGTTTTACTATAAGAGACCACGGGCTATCTTCGTGGAGTATTCACCCACATTAGGAGACCAGGTGGGTTAAAGTCTTACCCGGGATTATGTACTCCTGAATTTCGAAACTGGCGGACTCACATCAACTGCGCGAGATAGATGCTTATGTGCGTTTTCAGCTTCTACTATAATAAATTGCAATCCACAGTCATCGACTTCAGTCGAATTACTCTGGTGAATGTGCGCTAGGAATGCAGCTCGAACGGCGTAATGCTTCGAGTAGAAACGCTAGCAGCAACGGGTTCCCAGTTGCTGCCATTCTCCCCTCCATTGCTGCTACAAGGAGCAGCAATGAAGGGGAGAATGGCAGCAATGGAGGGGAAGATGGCAGCAACTGGGAAGCATTGCTGCTAGCGTTTCTACCCGAAGCATAACGCCGTTTGGGCTGCGTTCGTGCTACACAGTTATCAGAGTAGGTGTGTAGGACTCATACTTTGTCAACATCAGCGTTGATGAATATGTTCCATGGCAATTCCAGTTTTCCTTTCAAAATCATGGTTCCGTGACAAATCCTTTCCCGTCCTTCCTCTTCCTCCACGATGAGATGTACTAGAACGCAAGATGCACTTACCCTCTCGGAAAGATGATTAAACAAACAGATAAAAGAGAAGGTCTGTTCTTCGATAATCAGATTACGCATCAGACGGCACTGGTTTTTTTCCCCTGATGGCAAAGGATTTTACGTAAGCCGATGATCACCATCTATAAGAACTGTTCTTGAAGTTTACTCACAGTTCTTTATACCAGCATACTCACTAGAGACAATTTGATTTCTCTCACAGGAGAAATGCATCACAATCTCCCCACATAGCATTTTCTCCTTTTACGCCTTTTTGTGCCTCTGACGAAAAATTCTTCCTTAGCATCACCATGAAGACTCTCTAGTCTAGATGCCAAAGAGGTTATGATAGGATTTTAAAAAGGCTTGCTGCTTGAAGAGCTTTACTTTTAAGTAGTGTGAGGCAAAATATGAAGCTATTTCAAAAAACTTTAATTATTTATTTATTACTTTATTTATTTATTTATTTATTTATTTATTTAATTTATTTACACTCTTGATCACATCATCACGACATGAGTCAGATGGAGAGTACGGCAGGTTTTCTGCAGCATAAATGGGTTTCTGCAGCCGTTGACTATCTTCTTTCATCGCCATAACTTCAAGATCCTCTCGTTATTCCAGTGCCGTGTTTGAGAAATCATTGATAGTGGAGTAGTGGAAGTTTTTGTCCAATCCGCCGACGGTTCTGGCATTCGGCCCGCGCTAACCAAGTGGGCTGGAATTCATGAGACTGCACCGAAACCCAAGCCTTGATTTTGGCTAGCCAACCGCACAGCTAGCCTAGCCGTAAGCTAGGCTGCCAAGCGATTCATGAAACTTTTAGGCGTGTGGTTGGCTAGCCTAGGTTGTTCTGTGTGTGCCGACATACGCAATGAATATTAGTATCCCGAAAAGTTTTCACAGCTATTGTTTTGCAATTGTCAAGAGAAGTGTAGTGCTGGAAAGCGCTTGCACGCATATTAGCGTTTGTAAACGCTTGAATGACACCAAGGTTAAAGTGATTCTTCACTATCAGAGTAGCTTCAGACTGCGGGGCACAAGAAATTCCGAACTTAGTGAGTTTTCGCGTTGTTTTCACGGTTTGGGTTGGGTCTTCCACCGAAATGTTGCTAGGGTGCGCTGAAGGGGCGCGGTAGTGGAGCATCAACCGCTCACCGTGACACCGGTGAATTCATTTATTGTTTGGTATTATTATCTCCTTGGTTTCATTATTGGGTTTTACTATTGAATTTGTATTTCTTTTCAAACAAGGTTTTTTTAATTCTACACTGAACCCATATAAATTCCTTTTCTGTAGGAGTCTTCTATCGTCTGCGAGAGAAGCTTAATTAGCTCTATGGGGGGGGGGGGTGGCCTCCTTCAAGATATTATCACACTGCTTGGAACATCTATTCCAGAACCTTCATAGACTTATGAGACGAGAACTTCACCATTTTCGGTAGGGGTATGACACTCATTAACCCTGATTATCAAATTGGAAAGCCTCCAACACAATATTCACATCTAATTCTTCTCATTAGGCTGTTACTGGGGCCATTCGTTTCGATCTATGTGAGATCGTCCCTCGGAGATCAGTCCTCTCCTATCGAATCGCTTTTTGGCATTGAGTAACCTTGGTAGGTCTTTCAAGGTAGCAGTGATCTTTTCCCCGTTCCTAACTCATTATATCTCTTAGTCTATCTGTGGGCGACTGTTTTACGAATTCTCAGGCGATGGCGTAACAACAAGAACTTCTGCTAGATATGAGTACTTTTACTTCGAAAATTTTCAGCTTTACGGAAGGGCAGTGAGCGACTAACAGACTGACCACTCTAAAGAATGTATAGTATGAAGTTTCGTTCTTAAGTCCTTCTGAGGGGAAGTGCACGATTAATATTATAGAACGAACCAAAAAAAAAAGACAGATTGAAAAATGCTAGACGAGGACTGTGCTATGCAATGTTGTCTCCATAAATTTGTCCTGCTAAGTTAGTTTGGACGATCGTCAGTCGCATCGCTGGCAACTGGCCAGTTTATACTCAATGCGATTTCGCGTAGAAGTAGCCCTGATACAATGACAGATAAGAAGAGATAAAACGAGATGTCATCCTTTTGCGCTTATCGCTCACGAGCTTTTCCTGTGAGGAATTACTTTTGCTGCACTCGTCATAGAAGTTGGTGCTCATGAAAACTCTTCCATAATATAGTAGCACATACATAGTGCTCTTAGGACACTTACAACGAAAAATCCTGTGGTTTTACTCGTTGTCTTCAACTTGAAGGAAGTTTGGTCTGTTTTTATTACATAGAATTATGCATGGTGAGTGTAGATAAAGTCCGGGATCGCTTTCTGAGAGGAAACCTTCTATAACTACATAGACGAGGCTCCCGAAAAATCGAGCCGAGTGTAGTTGTACGACACATTTCTCACACTAGAAGCTGTACCAGCCTACCTCAAACTTGGTAAGCGGAGAGCCATCCCTGTTAGTTTTCCCGCATTTGAAACACAGTTCTTTCAATCCACAGTGCTGTAAGTGCATTTTCGTTTTTTGTATATAGGTTGTAGGGAAAGTTCTCGCGGTTTTTCAGACATTATATTTTATTGACTTTTCAGGAACAGGAAAACACATCAAAAAGCGAATCAATCATCACCACGTACTACCATTCTTTGCCATTTTATGGGTAGCGTTTCGATGCCATCGGCATAGAACTGCGCTGGCATCGACTCGAAAAAGTTGCTCAACCAGCGATCCAAGTCATCTTCATCATCGCCCGCTTTTCATTGCAAGGCGATAGAGAGAGTCAGGAGAAGTTGGTAGTCTCTTGGCACAAGATCAGGCCTGTACGGTGGTGAAGTCAGCCCTTCCCAACCGAAGTCGTGCAGCTTCTGGGGAATCACTTTTGTAGTGAGCAGACCAGCACTATCGTGCTGGAATCAGATCGTGGCGTAATTCGGACCCTTTCCTGCGATTTTTGCGGTCGTTCTATCTAGCCCCTGACAGTACAGGTCCACCGTGAAGGCAACGTAGCGTGGCAGTACCTCGCAGTGTATGATGCCTTTGCAGTCGCACCAAGCACTGATCATAACCATCAGAGGGTGATGACCTGCTTTTGACTGCGGCTCATGCTGCTCATACTTGTCGCCCCAAGGTGGACTGCGCTTGATGTTGACATACAGACACGACTTCTTATCCACTGTGAAGATAGACTTCATCCAGTTGTTTATGCGTCTGTACGAGGGCAATTCAGTAGCCACCTCGGTACGTCGCTGCAGACCGCGTTCCGTGAAATCATCATCACACACTGTGACAACTTTTGTACTTTTCCCAACTGAGGCAGATGATCGGCAATGTTGGCAAAGTGAATGTCCAAGACTTGCGTTCTTCCACACATAGTTTGCCGTGGATCTGAATCTACCAGCTGCCGCAATCGACCATTGTCGACTCTGGATCCGCATCCCGACCATGACGAAACATTGAGGTTGAAGTCGCCAGCATGAAAGCGTCAGGACCAATCTTGTGTCGTGCGTTCGATCACTGCACCCTTCCTAAATACAGCATTAATACGGCGACTGGATACGGTTGCTAATTCGCCAGATTTGAACCCGTATATTGAAAGATCGCAAATGTACTGTTTCGAAAAATCGATCTTTCTGGCAGGGGTTGTGCAGGAGTTCACAATGAATGATACTAATAAACTTGCATATACCTGATCTCCTTATGTATACAGAAGATAGGTCGCTGCAAGGCAAAGTGTGGTTGAAAAAGGCACACTTTCAAAAACCGCAAGAACTTTCCCTACAACCTAATACTTTCACTACATCGCCTAAAGGTAGCATACAAACATCCCTGATGTACATAGTTGTATGTGCCACATTAAAAAAAGGTCATACAGAAAAAATTCGTCCCAACATCCGCTATGTTTCGTCTTAGTGTTCCTCAGAACTTTTTTTACTTTCTGCATCCATTTTTGTGTTGCCTGCATGATCTCTCTTTCCGCTATTATTCCTATTACTCCTGCGCAACAGGAACGTGATAGTTGAATACTATTTTGATGGTACATGACTGAAGCGCCTTTCAACCGCAATGCTTTCGGAATACAACCGCATTCAGAAAAAATGCTCAGTTTATCGCGGATCTGAGGCGATATTCCTCAGAATCTGCTCGGAAAGCGCAGGTTAGAACCGTCAGAACGTAACACCCACTTCAGGTGTACGTAGTTGTTTGAAATTCCCATGAAAAAAGGTAATGCATACAACGCAATTCCTCTTATCATTCCACAAATATGACAGCGCTGAAGAAGAAACTGCGTTGAACACACCCACGTTGTGCAGCGAACCATGTTGGCAGATGCTATCTTACCTTCGTTTCGCACCATTCCTTGTTGTTAGAAACCAGTCTGGTTACTTAAGTCACAACAGCTATGTATTACATGTCTTTCTTCTATCATCTTGAACTACGTATATGGTTACTTCCTGCAAGTTAGAATGCCTTTTCTTCACGACCTCCGTGCCACCAGAATTTGCACCTTTGTGACTGCTCATGAGCTCTGTGCTTGTCTCCGTTCCACCGGGGTCTGAATGCATCTTTGAGATTACGCAGTGTAAACATGATAACAACTGTGTTAACAGTGGGTAAGCTTGTGGTGTGTTAACTCGTTCACCCTAGGTAATCCCAATGATGCATACGGCCTCAGACCGACGTGTCCTTATCGTTTCTTTTTCTTAGCAAATCATCTTTCCCCAATGAAGTGATGGCGAGAGTCACTATTTCTTGCTATATTAACACACACAGCACAAACCACATACCACAAATCCTTTGCAGATGCTGCAGATGCTACAGAATTCAATTTGCTTAATGGATATAAATTCTCTGAGATGCTTGAATGACTAATCGCAAAGGCTCGAGAGATCAGCTAAGCGAAGCAAAAATCAAAGCTGTACGAGAACAGCATGCGATTTCCGCTTTACCACTAGAAAAGAGCAGCTCCACAGCTGGAATTTGGTTATCCAACTAAGGGCTTGGTAACTGTCCCCTCATTTTTATGGTATTGTTTGAGTGTTGAGCTATTAGGTACTATTTAGATTTTTGTCTTTAGGTTTACCTGCTTCCTCTTCATATGGCCCTGTACGGCTTTTGGTGGCGCACCTCTGTGGTGTACTCAGTAAATAAATAAATAAATTTCGTGCTCTGATGTGAATCCAGAAAACCTGCTTTCAGTTTTCATTTTTATTCACTTGGAAGATTTAGCAGTAGTAGCAGTGAAAAGTTTACATTAGCTTTCGTGTATGACATCCTCAGCTTGTTTCCATTTTCCTCTCGCTGGCATATTCGTCAACAGACGGCTTATCCCCATTAGACTTGATGAAGCATATCCTCTCTTAACAGAAGTTACTGCATACACAGAATGACACCGTATCTTACAACTGACAAAGTGAAAGAAAAATGATAGAAGAGCTACGTCTGATTTCTACTTTTAGAACGTCAGTCTCATCTAACTCTGCTAACACTTCTATTGGGTTGGGCAATAAGTTCGTGCGGTTTTTTCATCTTGGATTTTCACTTTGAACCAGGCTTTGTTCGATTGCGAATGAGTAACCATTTTGTAGCCCTTGATCTACTGTTTACAAATATCCTAACCGATTCCCTCACTTCTTGCCACACGTCATTTTCTATCGCATGCAATGCGAGGCACCATTTCGGCTAGGACGACAATCTCCAACCACTCCTACTGTTTGACTTCTATCGTCGATCGAATGCAACTCAAAAGGCAATAGATATTGAAGACATGCAAGGAGAAGCCATGACTGTTGAAAGGACGGTGCTGGAATTGATACCCGCCTCAGAGAGGTTAATTTTAGCCCAGGGGAAGTTTTCCTTCTGAATTTGGAGTTTGAAGAGCAATGAGATGTTTGTGAGCCAGGTTTTGCTCTAGATGTAAAGAAGAACCACTAAGAATGTTAAATCTCAACAACATCTACGTTCAACTGATTCATTACGCGAAAAAACTTCGGAGGGCCCCGTACGAGGTGCCCCTCACATAGAGAAGGCGCGCCTCCTCTAGGCAAATTCCACCAAAACGGTAACCGAGATGCTAGGATAAAACGTAATTTCACTCGTACAACCTCAATAAGCCTGTAATAGTCTCCAACCACTAATTCCATTAATTTCCTTAGGTATTCTCTAGAGTTCCATTCAAAAGTTGCAGTCGAGTGTCACAAACCGGGTAGTCTCAAACAATGTGGCTTTTCATGGAGAAAGAACAGAGCAGCTGCTCCATCTCTGCTAGCATTGATAGCGGAGGAGAGGAGCTATATAAATCATTAGTTGTCATCGGTGTTCTTCGTGGAAGGCTGTAGTTCCTGTACCCTTGAAAAACCACACGAACTTATTGCCCAACCCAATACATGTTGGAGAATGTAGTGCTGCATTTTTCTTACACTTCGACAAGCCAAACTGGGATTCATAAAACATAACGTGATAGATTATCTTATACAGTGCGTTTCATAATTATAAGAACACCCTTCTGCGTTTTCAGGGAAAGCGGTCAACGAGGAACTTTCCTGCCATAACTGCTAAATCCACCACTTAAAAAAACTACTTCAGCCAAATTCTAAGAAGCGCATACCAACCGCTAAATTTTTCTACAAAATTTTGAATGTTTTCATACCATTTTATATTATAAGAACGCCTTGAGGAAGCAAAGATTTTATTGTTGAAAAATGAAACACACTATCAATTAATAATCTTTAGGCCCTCCACGTTTCGTGGCTACTTCAAATAGTCGTCGAGGTATACCGGCAGCGGGGTTTACAAACGTCGTGAGGTCAATATCCCCCCACGCTTGAAAGATTGCCTCTTTCAATTCCTCGTCGTTACTAAACTGCCAGTTATTCGCGCAAATCTCTCTAAAGATGATTCCTCAAAGCTTACCCATTGCGTTTAAAGGCAGTGTATCAGCTCGTTGTTACAACCTCACATCATTTGAACATATTCGGGCTGCTGAGCACATAGATGTACTTCAAATCTCGAAAAAACGTCGAAAACCCCGAAAAACACGGGGTCCTTTGGCCGAGAATTCCAAAATTCTCGGCCGGTTGTACGAGAGACTCCATTCCGCAATGGAAGCTCACTGAGGGTACGGCATTGTTTTCCAACACGGAGATACGTGTTCTGTCTATAATAGCTGCTGCTGAGAAGTTCATTTCGATAAACATTCTCAATTTCTCGCCGCTTCCTCCTTGTTTGCGGTCAGAGAAACTCGTCCATGTCAAGATCACATTTTGCCTTAAAAATAGGGTTTTTGACCACTTTTTTCGGATTTCAGGTACATCGTTGGAATCAGCGCGTCGAGAAGAATCGGATTTCGTTGACATCTCGATACCCAAAACGACCTGACACACTGCCTTTAAGTCTGACTACAAGCTGGCCAGTGCAGGACTTGAACGTCATTCGATCTTAACCACGCCATCGTTAAATGGCCCATGTGCATCGCAGCATTATCATGCCAGAAGACGCAGCTTTTTCGACGAAGCCCCTACAAAAAAGATAGCAGATCTTCTCTGAGGGTCGCCTGATACTCTTGGGAGCTCATTTTGCGCGATACAAACGCAAGGTCCAGCTTACAGCCGTTGGAGAACGCTCTCCGTACAATAATACTTCCACTTCCGAAGTTGCGGTGGCTGAAATGGATGGGATCCTCACGGATATCGCGCCAGTAAAGTTTATACACATCAGGACCATCCACCTCGGATCTCTTTTCGTCCGAGAGGACAACGTAAATCATTTGCAATTTCACACAAAATCGATGGGTCTACATTCCGCAAAGTTGCAAAAGGCCTTCACAAGCTCAGAGATCGGCTTAGATTGAAAGCAAAGCGTGAGAACGAGCCCCAACCCACTCAGCTGAGCACGAGACCGCTTCCTTTGGTACCGTTTCCGCAGAGATTTTACAAGGAGCCTGAACCGGTTCGTGATTTGGATACAAAGTTCAAAATCCTGCTAACGGGTGTTCTGAACGCGTATACCCATCACAGACGATTCACCCATAGCAACTTAACACGCGAGCAATGGGAAGGCTTTGCAGAAGTATGGGAGTTGACCAAAAATGGTGTCATACGCCTCTCAGTGAGTGACAAGGGTGGGGAATTCGTAGTAATGCCGCAAGTGTTAGACCGTGAAATCACTGAACTTCACTTGCAAGACACCACGCTATATTGCCCAGTGACCGAAAAAGATTTCCATAACCAGTGCAGACGTTTGAACGACGCTTGGATGAGCATAGGAAAGTCTGCTGGTCTCGACGAAAGGTTTCTAAGCCGGCTCAAAATAGACACGCCGACCTGCCCAGTGTTCTATAGCCTCATTAAAACGCATAAGCTAACCCCAGACGATCTGAACTCTATGTCAGCACACACCTATAAGATCAGGCCAATCATAAGCTGCATTGGAGGACCAGCCGACCGCATATCATGGTTCCTCAACAAAATCGTGAGCCAGATCCTATGCGAAATACCTTCTCACTTGACAAACACGAACCACTTCCTCAAACAGCTGCACAGCGCGAGATTTGACGGCAACTGCACGATAGAGTCCTTTGACGTTACCTCACTATACACTAACGTGCAAGATAGTGAAGCCCTTCAGGCTCTGTCCGAAATGCTCAACTTGCATGGCTCCCATTTGGAAACATTTGGGCTGAGCAGGACACGGTTGCTTTCTCTTATCAAAGAATGTCTCAGCTGTAATATTTTCAAGTGGTCTGGCAGATACTTTGCGCAAGTGAGAGGTTTAGCGATGGGCCAGCGCCTGGCACCAGTACTCGCAATCTGCTTCATGAGCAGAATCGAGGCGCCGGTGCTAGCCCGTCTTCCAATTATGTACCGCAGGTACATCGATGACTGCTGTATAATTACATCAACACAGTCCGAAATGGATGAGTGTTTCCGTATACTGAATCAGCAGTCGCAGTACATATGGTTCACTCGAGAAAAACCATTGGACGGCTGGCTTCCCTTCAGCCCCGGGTATACTAGCAGCGACCGCGATTTGGTCGCCACGCGATTTAACTTGCAAACATCACAAAAGCTGCCGTGGTCATTCCACGCGCACACATTTTCAACAGCCATTATGAACGCGCGGCTGATTTTGACCAAATCTTACGAGGAATTGGGTGGCGACGGAATCGCTGGTCAGTCGCGGCCTGGGCACACTTCATGCTCTGAGTCTTCAGCGATTTTGCTCATTTTCTCGCTTCTTTTTCTTGGGAATTCTTTTTATTTCGATTCGTTTGTCTAGGTTTCTCACTATAACAGGCTCTCTGCTCGAGATTTGTTGAGAGTCCGGGTATGTTTTTTCGTTTTCAGGCAGAATCATTTCAATTTGTTTCCAAACTGTAGTATTTTATGATGAATTTCCTATTCTTTGTCCACAACCGAATCCGCATTCTTTCAAATTGCGGATCTTTTACTAGAAGTTTCAAAAAGGCTACAAATAATAGCGTTCATTAGCTTAAATAGCGAGTTAGAACTAGTTTGAAGTGCTAAAGTAGTCTTCGAAAACTAACTGAAAAGCTGTAATTCCAACTAGAAAGCTTTTTATTACGGCTTATTACCGCTAGATACGAAAAATAAGTGTGAATATAGCTTGAATATCGAAATTGCAATGAGTTGAGCCTAATGAATCATTCAATGCCATCGCCAATCATAGGATGAATTGTGCCCTAGCACGCGATCCAGTCGCGGCGACTGAATCGCTCGTGCAAAACTCAGTCGCGGCGACCAAATCGCGTCGCTGCAAGTATGCCTCGGGCTTTACTCAACACCCAAATAAGCTTATCTAATGCCACGTCAGGGTTAAATGGTACCGCAAAGGCAGCTGCAACAACATTTTGATACACGCTCGCTCAGCACATCCGATGCTTATGAAGCGCGCAGTTATTCGGAACATGTTCAAGACCGCGGTTGAACTGTGCACAGGGGATGACGAAAGGAAAGAATCACGGAAGCTCGCATCGGATATTGCTAGCGCTAACGGTTATACAGTGTTTCCGCATCGTAACAAGTCCCGCACTGTAAACGCTGGTATCTCGGGGCAAAACAAAGTACCACTTTGTCTTCCATTCATCTCCGACAAAATAAGTGCTGCTGTACGACGCTGCATTGTCCAGGCCCATCTTCATGATGATGTAAGACTGGTGAACATTCCCAATGGTAACATCAGGAGTCAGCTTGTTCGAAACAGACTTTATGACAGACATTGCATCATTGAAAGTTGCATAGTATGTCCATACGGTAGAACAGGCGACTGCGCCCAAACGGGAGTGATTTATCAGTTAGAGTGCCTGACATGCAGCGAGACTTACATTGGAGAGACAGGAAGAACTTTAGGGGTGAGGATAAAAGAACATCTGGCAGGTAAACGGCGTGGAAGCTTGATAACACCATTAGGGAGGCACAAGAATCAATCACATTGTGGAAAAGACTTTGATGTGAAGTGCACTATTCTGGCTCATGAATCAGAAACATCAGCGCGGAAAACGTTGGAAGCATTCTGGATCTCGGTCCGGAATCCTTCAATGAACAATAAAAATGAGTGTTTATCGATAACTAATGACTTTTTGCCGTTCGTGCCACTCTGTGAGCTATAAACTGCCTGATATCGCCTCTGTAGATATAATATATTCCTATCATCGTTCATGTCTATACATGGCAACATTCATTCGCTCAATTACTCGGCAGTGCAGTAGTGCAGTCTATCGGCACTCACGGTGGTACACTCGGTGAGCAGATTGTTAGCAGTGTGCGGCTTCTACGTTCTGTGCTTGAAACAATATTGAGATTCTAGCACAGGGTGGAGAGGTGCTTGGTGGGGTAGGTCAAAGATTCTTCAGATCAACCTCGTTGCAGACCTCTGAGGACGGCGATAAGGCCGAAACGTAAGGTCAATAAAGTGTACCATATTAAAAGACCTCGAAGGCACAAAAAAGACGATAGGAACAACGTAAATAACTTCCCTTCCCTGCAGTCTTCCCATAGGCAACACCACTACCTTTGGCCAGTCTGTTGTTATGTTATGCTGTGAAAATAGCATTCCTGCATCCTTGTGCTGGTCAGTAATCTTAGGCAACTTCATCGTTTTTTTTCTAGCAATCGTGCTTCTTCTTTTTTGCACCCTACAGATTGTTGCATTGGGCAAAAAGAGCTTCAAATTCGAGCGACCCATTTATTGATGAGGTGCTGTTTAAGAGGAAACTCTTCTAATCCTTCGCTCATGGTGACCAGACACTTTGCGAGGACGCCCGCAGCTCAGAATAGGTTTGGACGAATCGATGCCTTGCAGGTATTCGTGCACCAATCAGGAAGATCGTCGCAACTGCTTAACAACTGCACGAATGCTAAGGCCTGCAGAATAGAGCACTTGGACCTGAGCGTTTTCTTAGGAGGGAAGCAAGGGACATGTCCAACAACGTTTATGTATTAAATTCACATTTTTAGAAACCCACCGATACACGAAGTCTGCTTTTAATCTAGTAAAATCGTTGATTTCTCAAAGTGTTCTTATGATTTGAAACAGTGTGTAAACATCCAAAATGTTGTAGAAAAATTAGCGGTTGACATGAAAAAAATAACAGTTTTTTGAGGTGACGGATCTCGCTGAAACAGTTTTTTGAGGTGACGGATCTTGCAGTTATGACAGGAAAATTCCTCGTTGATCGCTTGTCCTGGGAACGCAGAATTTAAGGATGTTCTTATAATTATTGTAGACTACGTAGACTACGTAAAGCTGGGAAGCGTAGGTGAAGAAGCTTGGATTGCTAACCAGGCTTTGCTCGCTCATGTATTCGGGAATCCTAGCCAAGGTAGATGTTTTCCTCCTCTTACAATTAGTTATGAACCTATCACCGACATTTCGCTCGTTATGAGCCTTCATCTAGGATTCGTTAAAACCCCAGCAAGAGTCCCAGGTTTTTTTGGACCGCAATTGGTTTTCACTATGAAACCGCATGTTTCTATTGCCTCATTTAATGTCGCAGTTTGACGGAAACGGTACCCATGTAATACGTACTTTTCCTCCATTTATGATCCAGCTTTAGCTCAGATTTCAATGTTCTGCCACAAATATAAAAGGGGTGGACCAGAACTATGTAGCCCGAATCAGCTAATATTTCTAGCCCAGAAAATCAGAAAGATTGGTTTTGAGTAAGTCAAAATAGCGAGGCAGGTGGGCGTTCTTGGTCCGGAGGGCCGGAGTAGGCCTTATTATGAGAGGGGTTCAATTTGGGGTTAGAAAGCTGGGCATCGCTGGTATACTTTGGACCGAATAACGTATTCGAATAAAAAATTCGAATAAACATTCGAATTCGAATAATTCGAAATTCGACTATTCGAAAAAAGTCCATTTTCGAATTTATTCGAAATTCGAATATTCGAAAAAAAGCGAACTTTCGAATTTATTCGAAATTCGAATATTCGAAAAAAGTGAATTTTCGAATTTATTCGGAATTCGAATAATCGAAAAAAGTGAATTTTTGAATTTATTCGATATTCGACTATTCGAAAAAAGTCCATTTTCGAATTTATTCGAAATTCGAATATTTGAAAAAAGTCCATTTTCGAATTTATTCGAAATTCGAATACTCGAAAAAAGTGAATTTTTGAATTTATTCGATATTCGACTATTCGAAAAAAGTCCATCTTCGAATTTATTCGATATTCGACTATTCGAAATGAGTCTAATTTCGAATTTATTCGAAAATCGATTTGGCTTTCTCTCGAATAATCGAATAATTTCGAATATTCGAGGGAGTTTTGTGCACGCACATTTCTGCTTTCCAAGCTGCCAGGCTTTTCTCTGTAATAGTGGATGGTCCGCAGAGGACGAATGATCAGCAGTGTATTTGATTTTTCAGGCTCCTCATAATGTTACTCATTCGTTAATCACGTAATTCCACATTGATAGTGCTCCTCAAGGTCAACCCAGAAGAAAGAAAGAAAAATGATTGCCAAAGAAAAATGCTATGGGATTGCAGTATCATTTTCTGCTCTGCTCTGCGTAAGGAAAGCCCCACCATCCACCACAGCGAGACTTGTCAAAAAGGACCTCCATGCGGCAACAAGGAGGTGCTGCTGTTGTGATTTCCTACACAATCCTCGAGAACGACTTATGAAGTGAAAAGATTTGAGGTCACTGTCATCGTATGGAACTTTTCAAGCAAGAGACACATGAAGACCATCTTGATGAGAACCTGCCGTTAAGAGTTGGTGCCATACTGCAGCTATTTCTTCGTATCCTTGAGTTCTGAGAATGTCATGATTAAAGTCAAACATACTTGCAGAGCGTCTATCATAGTAGAAGAAATCTTCACTACCATGACTTCAAATTCTAAGGTCATCGGAGACTCCCCGCTTCCCGAAATACTCAAACTGCTCAAGTAATCGGATGAAAACGAAATCAAATTTCAAGTTCAGTCGATTATTCGAAGTCTGAAAAACCGAATAAATTCGAAAATTCGAAATTAATGACGAATCGAATATATTCGGAATTCGAAAATTCGAAATAAGTGGCGAATCGAATATGTTCGAAATTCGATTATTCGATAATAGTGAAAAACCGAATATATTCGAAATTCGATTATTCGAAAAAATGAAAATTCGAATAAATTCGAAATTCGATTAATCGAAAAAATGGAAAAATCGAATAAATTCGAAATTCGACTATTCGAAAAAATGGAAAAATCGAATAAATTCGAAATTCGATTATTCAATAAAAGTGAAAAATCGAATATATTCGAAATTCGATTATTCGAAAAAATTAAAAATCGAATAAATTCGAAATTCGATTATTCGAGAAAAATTTTCGAATATTCCAAAGTATAATCGCTGGTTTCTCAGCGATGGCCTTTTTAAATGAGCGACACTTTTTCATGAAAAATCGTCCAGGATGAGCTGGAAGCTGAGAATCTCTCCCGGAACGTTCATGACTCCCGCCTCTGGTACTGTAAACATTGTTTGAGGTTGAGCGCACCCCTCCTAAAGCACGAGGTTGTTTCCAAAACGTGTGCCAAGTATGATTCTTGCGATATCATAAAGGAATAATGCAACTTAACTTGTCTCCCGAAAGGAAAGGAAAAACATGTTTCTTCGTTTAGGCAGTCGGTTGATGCAGACGCGATGAGCGAGATGACGGTTAAAACTGGCACATTCACTCTGGGGAGCTTAACAGCCGAGGTTTTGTAATCGGGTTATCGGAAATACATAATTTTAAGTTCATATAATGTTGAGTCGATGGATTGTAGAGGTTGACGGAGTAGAGCAATGTAGACGAAACAGCTAGAAGACTTTGTTCAGCCGTAAAGTATGTACCGTAATCTTACAAAAGATCGATTGTAGTGGTATGGAGGCAAAGTTTTCGAAGAGTCAATTTCTGGTAATAAAATACAGTAAAGGGACGAAATCCAGCGTCACGAAGTACCTAGCAACTAACTATAAATAATTTTTTAAAATGATAACGAAAACAAGGACATTGGTAAACCGACACAATACGGATTATTTTGGAAATTCATGCACTAGTTTTGAAAAATGTGGACCAGTGATACACTTTGCGATACTTGGTGACTCTCAACTTGAATGCGAAGGGTAGCACTGCAGTAATACTCGGACGATGGCGCAGACCAAGGAATATCTCTTGCACCTGCTGGCGAACATTTGCAATAGTGACAAATGCGGAATGTACTACACTTTTTTCTCTTTTCGTCTCCACGCAATTTATCAAGGCAGAAATCACAGGCGTTTCTTTTTCATAGTTCACCCTAAACCTTTGCCCCCGTGGCTGCAATGAACAAGCAGAAGGAGTTTTCAAGTTCTGGCAAACTGGAATCCATAAAACAGTTTCGAAATCCAGAAAACAATTTCGAACGTCCCTCATCTGCAAGTTAAGCAAAGTTAAAAGTGAATAGGTAGGTGCCTTGCCTATGTTCAATCAGCATCATATTCACTGTATGGACGTCACAGCAAACCTTTGATACAGTTGTTTTCTTTTCCTCTTGGGAACATGAATGAAGAATCATGTAATCAGGATAATAATAATCTATTGGCGATTACGAGTTGTTGACAACGTGTTTTGATAAGTGCGTAATCGCCTTGGTGGCTTTGGCTGAGGAGTGGACTTGTTTCTGCAGACTTCCAGCGAGTTCAAGTTGAGTAGCGACGTTCGCCACGAAACGCAACAGTTTGATGGGATCCAGTCATCGCCAGAGCGTTCATAGTTATTACTTTCTTACTATTTCTGCTTATTGTTGGATCAGCGCCTAGCTCTACATCTGCTCCATTTCAAATCTCTAAAACTGTGTTATCAGTACTTCTTATGAGCTACTATAATGCGTCCCATACACTATATTTGTGCATAAATATACACCCGGGGCAACCCTCAGATTTGATTGCTCATTTAACCACTGAGTTCTGGCGAAATGATGCAGGAATAACGATAACCCAGGCTCCGCCCATTTGCCCGGTGCGCAGCAGTTCCTCGCAGTTTTCAGTTCAGCCGTTTTTTTCTTCTTGTATTTGGCCTAAAAACCCTTAAAACACTGAGTTTCGCAGGGTATGAGTGAATTCCATGGGTGGATAGATCTCCAAGATGGCATCAGATTATGGGAATGAACTATCGAAATGATTTCTTTAGTTTTCTGCTGCAGTGCAATAGGAAAACATGCAATCTATTGAAAGAGTGAAGAATTTGCGTTTGCACTCAAGGGAATAGGTGCTCACCCGATCATCCTATAGATGTGAAGGTCAGGTCCTTTGCAGAATTTCCATGTAGTGCACGGGAGTGCATCCTCCACTGAACCCTGCTGCTGCAGCGGTTCTGGCTGTTTACGATCGCCCGCGTCCGATCAACTTTTAGGTGCGAAAGCGCACCAAAGAACAGGATGCTTCGACTTCGAAGCGGTCGGACACATGATCCTGATCGGAGAAACGCATATCTCTCCCTTTTCCCCCACAAAACGCATGGATTAGCCGTGCACGTAGACATAAAGCCCTCGGGCTGCGGCTAAAACTTGAACCGAAACCGGGCCTTCCGCCTTCAGCAACAACGCCATCCTTTGTTAGCCGCTGTCACCGGGAAGCGGCTCCGATGGCGCCGACGTAACGCTGTTTCGCTGATTTTTCGCTTTTACCCTTGTTGGTTTATCGTGGGAACTCTGCTGCATGCCCGACTGAAGGTCACTTTCTCTCTCGCACGCCTACTTTTTAGACGATTAGTGTAAGGGCAAGGTCCACCTTCACAGGTCTCTATCAAAATACTTCGTCGTGCAGCCGGCATCCCACAACTCTCCATTTCCCTGCGTTTTTCAGCCTTGTTTTGTTGTCAGTGACTTGTTGCTGCAGACGTTTGAAAAGTAATAGGCGAATCTTCACTGCGTTTTGGCTCGAATTATCTGAATCCTCTTTCAAAGTAGGAACGATGGTGAAAAGGGAGTTGGGGGGGGGCCACCCCAGAAAAGTGGTCGCATTTGCTATCTAGGCTAGTTTTTTATGCCTAAACTGCTTAGTAGAGGTAGCTAATCTAGTAGTAAAGTAAAATCAGAGCAGAAAAGAAAAAAAAAAGAACCGAAAAATTGGAGACAGGCATTTTAGCATAGTTTCCACTCTTCCTAGCTAAAAATCAGTGGACTAACAAGTTCAAACTTGTTCAACTTGTTCAAAAAGACTCTGCGCTTCCTAATTAGACCTACTCCATCTGAAATCCCTGTTCTCAGCATGTTAGAACAAGTGCGACTTGTCAAAAGCACCTCTGTTGTCTCCAGCAGGTGCCCCCCCCCCCAACTCCCTTTTCACCGGAACGATTGCAATAAAGAAACACTGCATTTGTCTTTCGCTAAATGTTAGCACGCACCGATAATTTGGAGTCTACGTATGGTCTGGTAGCCCACAGAGGGCCTGGTGATCTGACATATGTAGTCCGCAACTACGACCACACTTGTTTCCAACGATGGGAGAAAGCCACAGAATCCCTTTTGAAGGAGATAGATGCAGTACGCCAAAATAGAAGAAATGACACCAAATTCACATCAAAACCTAGTGAAGTAGGCTTAGAAATCATGGGACCTGTGTATGCTACCAGACTATATATACTGAGCCGTAATTTCAATTCTCCAACCGGGATGACAACGAATACCTCGATCAATTTTGTTTAGACCTACGAAAATGTTTGCGAATGCCAGCAGACTGTTCCTTTAGAGAATGGCGATTGAGTTGACCAAGTATGGTGGAGTATGGGTGGAACAAATGCAAAAAGCAAATTTTTCCATAGGAAAGAAGAAACTTGGCAAACAAAACCGCCGAGTCGTTCCATGCCACAACTCAATCACGCCCTGGATGCATTACCGGGATTACCCAAGGTGACCGCATTGAGATGGGTAAATTTCAGTGGCGGACCAGACGCAGAAAGTGGGCGGGAGATGGGGGAGGGAGGGGGGGGGGGGGGAAAGAAGTGAAGTCCCTGCCGTTTTAGGGACTCAGACGGAAACTAAAATTAATAAAAATATTGATTTGAATATTGAACAATCAATAAAAATTGTTTTGTAAATTACAACATAAATAAACAAAAATGGACTAACACAAGATTGTTATCCATTTTGTGACACAATTTCAATAATTCGGCGAACCATACTCGGGAGGCGGGCGCTCCCCCCTCCCCTCCTGCGTCCACTACGGGTAAACTTGTATGTTGTTCCCAAGTGCAACCTGAGTAAACTCTGGTGCACGTGGCTCCAAGAGATATGTACATAGCTCCGAGGTCATGGAACTGTACGCTTCTTCTTCTTCTTCTTCTTCTTCTTCTTCTTCTTCTTCATCATCATCATCTTCTTCTTCTTCTCCTCCTTCTTCTCCTCCTCCTTATCGTTTATTCCGCACAGTCGCATGGTCCGCTGTATTTGTACTTATACGCCAGAGATCACTGTCTTCGATGCCGTCCTTCATAACTCCAACCTCCTTAATATCTTTCGATATCGCATCCTTCCATCTTTTCTTCGGTGCAGGGTATGCATCTACCCTCCAGTATTTCGGGTCCGCTGATGCTTTCGGTAGTGCAGCTATTGCGGAACCATCGGGATTGTTGTTCACGCTCTGAAACACTTGTAATTTTGGGTGCAAAAATTGCCGGGGTTGGTGCCTTCAAGGTTCACACATCCGAGAAAAAGTAAAAACATTGATAGCTGTCTCAGTTGTAAGTGCTTGTATTGAGCCACAGCGTAGCCCATTCATCGACTTTATTCTACTGCTTCTACCCGCCGTCTTCTCGTTGTTGTCGTGTCCGTGCCCAACACTTCCCTCTCCTCTCCTCGTCTTCTGGTCCTCTTCGGTCATGGTCCTCTTTAACTAAGAAAACAACGAAAAGTGCATGCAGGGTCCGTACGAATGATGGTATACGGGGCTCAAGTTGTTTCCTGTTATGAGCTGAGCTTTACATGAGCAGCTGTGAAGTAACATTCGCAATGGCGCAGGGTGAGGTGGCTCCTCCATTCCTTGGGGGGAACAATTCTGAAGAGAGGAATTAGGTATGTAGGTGATTAGCTCCAGGAAGCAATTTTCGAACAGATTTGCTACACCAAGTAATTGTGAAATTTAATAGCCTTAGACCTCATGGAGCATCTCACAGCAATGCTAAGTGGTAAGTGGTGCACTGATGCTGTAAGGCCCTTAGAACATTTACCCAGAAAGGTGAGCCTCTTTCAAGGAAAACTCGTCTTCCAGGAGATCGCCCCGGTCTCCTATCTCGTACATGAAGGTGTCTATAATGCATGGGTGATGATGTCGCGGCTAGGGTAACAATGTGCGCAACGCCAAGGGTAGCGAACCAATTTAAATAGGTAGGAAGCTGAAACAGCTCAAGCAAGGAGGAACTATAGGCAGATCCTGATCAGTCACATCGAAGAAATCGCACCTGCTAATGAGAGATGCGACGCAAATTCGTCCCATCGCGTGATTTAGGATGAAAAAGTATGAACGGCACTCGGTAAGGATCCATGACGTCGCTTCCGCACAAGACCAGCCCCTTGAGCACTTTGTATTTGCGCGACATTCACGAGGCGAAGAAGTATAAATGCAACTTACTCCTTTATTTTTCGTGGCTAGTATATTCATGTGTTTTGTACTCTTATCTATCTGTGGACAGCGGCGGACGCAGGGGGAGGGGGAAGGGGGTGTTCCCCCTAGAATGGATCGCCGTACCTTCGAAATTACTTTACAAAATAAATGAAAACTTTGTATTGGTAAGTTTTTAATTTTTTATTATTCTTCAAATAATTTCTATTAGGTATCTAATATTATCCCTAACATTTTTATTAGTTTCATTTTCCGTGTGGATCCCGAAAGCAGCGGAGACCCCAATTTTTTCCTTACGCCCCCTACCCTCCCGCTCACTTTCTGCTTAAGCCACTGGAGGTGGACGAAATATTAATGAATCGGGATAACACGGACATCTACACATTTATATAGCAAGGTGTAAACACTTCCTATGCCTACAATACAACACTTGTTTCCCAACTGATTCTCTCCCTCTTTTTCTCTCTCCCTTTCTCTCTTTCTTTCTCTTTTCTCTCTCAGTGGCTCTCTCTCGTCGCTCCGCTCTTGACGGAAGCTTGTCTCAGAGGTTCACTTACGTTTTTTTTTGTTGTGATGAACGGGAAGAGAATTCCAATTTTTTTCTTAGTGAAATGCGTGCTCTTCCGTGTCTCCCCACTCCTCTCCTCGATTTCATTAGCACAACCCGTATTACGTAAAAAGCGGAAAATCGTATCCTCCAAAGACCACCAATTAATCACGCATCGTGCACATCAAGCCGCGGTTAGTGATGTATCAAAAAGCTCTGTACAGACGTTTTCCAGTGCGATATACAGTGGCGCCAACATACAGGGTGCACCAAAAGTCCTTGGACAAGCTTAGACGATCTATAAAACATGGGGTAAAAATTAAAGGATTCTGTTGTCGTCCTGTAATAACCATTCAACTGTCAAAGCAAATTATATTGTAAAAAATCCAGAGTTCAAAAAAATTAGAAGACTTTCCTCACTGGCAGCCTTCCAAGCTTTGAGAAGGCATGTGAGATGTTGACCTTTGGTTTCTGGACCACAGGTTGGAATCAGGGCTGAGTATGTGTAGGGGCTTCTTCTCGGGCCCAAATTAGGCGCTTTCCCGCTCAATATGTTCCTGTGAGTGTTACTGTCGTCTCTCCGTGCCAGCTAGAGCCACAAGCAAATCGTAAAATTCACCCAAAAATACCATTTTATTCCATCAAATGAGTGTCAAAGGCATCGAAATTTTCCCGTCTGCAACTGAATGCTTGTCAGGAGCAGGAGCCGCAGAAAAATCCGCTGCCGAAATGCATGCCTTATTTTCTTTACCACCGTGAATCCTTTTTCTTCTCAGTTTTTGGTCCTCTTGATAATCTCTTCTCTTCCCTGAGGTACGTACATAACTGCGCATCAGTACTACTATCGCAAAATGCGCAATTATGTGAAGAGTAAAAAAACTGATCTCTTAATTTAATAAGGTGATGGTGATATAAGAGCGGAAGGCGGACATTTCCAAAATCATCGCAGTTCTAGTTTAGAATGCAGTAACTCCGTACAAAGTGGTTTTTCAGAGGAGCAAAGTTGAGCAAAGGATTCCTTCCTATGTTCTCATTGCCAAGAATTGACTGCGTGCTAAATAGCGCTGAATTTATCATTTCCTTATTATAATATCAATAGAATCCGAAAGCAATGGGTGTAACTCCACCAGTGAAGGTGTACATAATGTCTCAGAAATCCTTGTCCTTGAAATGAAGTGAAAATGTTACAGGGTTGTTCTCTGATATAACCAGAAAACTGCTAGCTACATACCTCCTTACTCATTTGCAACTTTCGTTTATATTTCAATTTGTCCTTATTTAATTACTTTGATTACATGCTTTTATTCATTCAACTGTGTAATAGGTTTTGAAAAAATTTGTTCTCTGAAATTCATGTTGGCCAGTGTCCATTCCTGACGAAGATCTCGTCCTTTTCCTTTCTCTTCCGTGTTCAACCACCAGTACCCTCCATTTATGGATAACAATTAATCGCCGGCACGCACAAGGGCCTCCCGAAACATCTTCATGGTTGAGCGCAAATTGAGGTGCATTCGCGATAGGAACCATAGCTTTATGTATTAGGTTGGTGCAAAAATACGTTTTTCGATGGATCCTCTTCGATGCGTTAGATTTCCTGTCGTCATCATAAACAATATGAGAAGTTGCATATCTCCTTGTAGCAAATTTCATGGTCTTTCCAATGGCTTTGTCCTTTTTTAACGAAATCCACATCCATACGTAACTTTTATTTTCGGAATGAAAGGTGTTTTTGTCGATTTCACTTCTGCGAACCAAAAATTTGCGGCATCGCAGCAGGAGCTGCTCGGAATACCATAGTAGTTTTGGCCAAGGTAGTGTGAGCGAATACCTACCGCTAGGCTGCTCTCGATAATTTCGAAGTGATGAGACCTGCTTCGAAAGTAAGGAAGGTCGCGTGAAGTTTTCTCGGGCTGCTGACCACCAAGTGATGGCAATAATGAGAGAGAACCCATTCGAAACAACATGTTCGGTTTCTCAGAACCTCATCGGTAACTTTCGTCGGACCGCCGTTTCCCTGGATAAGAATGGGAGGACGAAAAGCTCGACGACTGGGTGCGACGCTATCTGAACGAGTACCAGATTGAACTTCGTTGAGAGGTCTGCTTCGCGCCGTTGTGGTTGAGAAATTTCGACCAAATCCTGGAACGCTTAGTGATGCATGGTAAAGAATAGACCCTCTGCGACAACGTAAAGTTCCTTGCTCAACAACTGGAAGAGGAAAGCGAACCGAAACACTGTCAGAAACCAAAACAACACTAAATTAAGGTCACGGCGAATTTTTGGTGGTCTTATGCGGAAATCATTTGTAACAGCTCGTTGAGTCCCTCACAGGTAAAAAGCGCTGCTAGCATATTAACGAAATGAACCGGAAATCTCATTGTATGAGCCCGGCATCTTTCAATAAAATGGATTCTGTGCTCCTACGCAGCACCGTCCAGCCACATGTCGCACACCAGAAGCTCCACAGGTTGGAACAATTGGGCCAAGAAGCTCTGCCTGGCACATTATAATCAGCAACCCTCTCGCTCACTGAGCATCACTTTATGGAGCATCTAGACGACTTCGTCCAGGAGAATTTCTTCGAGGACTGAAGTGACACCAAAATTGACTTCCTGACGTTCGTCGACCCTAGAAGGCCACGCTTGGAGAGTGCGGTGGTCATTAAGTAGATATATTATTGCTAAAGGTTTGCGGATTTGAATGCTTCTAAGCATGTTTAAAAATATTAATTTTGAACCGAGATATGGGATCAGGAATTTAGGGGTTGAAAACGCGCATTATTTTTGCACCAACCTAATATATGAAACATCGCTACAGAAACGACAACAACTTCTCTCCAGCGCTCGTCTTGTGGTCTTCTAGAACTGCAGAAACTATTAAACTAAATTGCCCTCATTCGTGATGCCCCTGTAATGGCTGATATCCTGAACGGAGCTGTTTCTGCTTCGATTTCAATCTTAAATTTTGAGTGACCTCTAAAGTAAGTACATTGCACAATCTTGTACTGGCATGAAAAATTCTCCCAATACCCACTACGGAAGATTCTTTGCTCGTTGTTCCAATCGCCGTCTGTTGGATAGAAACGTTGCACAGCCCCACGCTGTGTGTCACTGTGCAAATCACAGGAAGACGTTTACTCTTTTCATAAACACTCCGCGATTGGTGGACGATCTCAGCGCTTATGACACATCATTTGTTCCAAGGGATTTTCTGTTTCATTCTGACTTCACCTATGCTTGGGCACTTGATTTCCGATTTGTGGATTTCCTATCTGCAAGCAACCCGAGTCCTTTTCTTTTTTTTTCGTAGGAAACGTCCCCGCGTACGCCGCCCATGCGAGCAAACAGCCCACAGTGGAAGCTGCTCTGCGCCAAACCTCCTAAAAACTACTCATTTGTTCACATGTTTCTCCGATACCACACCTTCTGAATTGTATTAGTGGCACGTGTACGTTGTCGAATATAAGATAAAAGCCATTTACAGCCGAAAAAGCAGCTGTCGTTGAATGCATATCAATTTTAACAAGGTCATGAGCACCACTTTTACAATTTTCTCGGAATATTATCATTCCTCCATTATTTACGAAAATTTTTGAAATCCAGAGAAGATATGCTCACTCGGATCCAGCAGTTTTAAGATAAACATCGCGTCCAGCCGTGCTTAATCGGGAACACATCAGATTCTCCTTCTTCGGAAGGTCATTTACACTATGTGGGTGAGTAACTCCACTTTTGAGGCCCCTACGATCCAGAAGAATACCCCATAGTATGGCATGGAGCGATAGGACGAGCATGCTTTGAAGTTGCGGGACACATCCAGAGTGAAGTGCCTTGGTGGACTGTGCTAGACCGCGGGTGTCACTTTAGTTGGAGTTCCATGTATGCTCACTTGTAGATGCATACCTCGGAGAAAAATGCTAGCATACATATTTTTCAGTTTTTCAGAAAGAAAATGCATCGAATGTTGAATATGTTAAAGATCTCAAGCGGGGAAGGTCCCTCACTCAGAGGTAACGACTCCAATACCAGCTCCCACCACTGGCGGAATTCATGTACATACGTTCCCAGGGAGGTGCTGTTCAGAAATGTTTACATAGAGGTGTCTATGAAAAATAAACATCTCGATTATGTGCGAAGGTATGTAGTCGATTTGAACGAAAAGAGAAAGAGCGCTTACCGATAGCACGAGATACCACATTTTCTTGAAAGAAGTCGTCTATTGTGTCAAATAGAATGTCAAATTACCCTTATCCAAAGTCTAATCCCAAAATTTCCATTTTCCAAACTTGAAAATTTCATTCAAGCTGCTTCTTAGCGTTCATTCATCGTTATTGGTAAACAGGAGTGGTCCAAGTGGTCACTGATCACCCCTCAGACATTCGTGGGGTGGAATGCAGGTGGAAATGGGTCCACCCCAGTTGTACCTGAGGGTGGACCCAAAATCCTGGGTCACCTACCCCCGACAGTTGAAAGACGTTCCCCCACGTGCCCTCGCAACTGTCCCCCGAGCGCGTTATTGGGTTCCGGCGGATGGGGGGGGGGACGACCGGGGTTATGGGCAGCACGCTCTGCTCTTCTTGGACGTCCAGATACGCTCCCTCAACTCAAAAAGTGGGCGGGGCGATGGGGGTCCTACCTGCCCATCACTCCCCACGAATGTCTGAGATATCCATGGGGTATCATATACCACGCCCTTTTTCAGATGGGACTCAAACGTTCCTTACTAAACATACAGTCCTTCTCAAAAAGATAGACGGATTGCGCGTGCGGTTTCTCAGTGTTGCGACTGCACCATCGCGGTGGGACCTACTAGATCCTCTCACTTGAAGCATGCTCTCTCTGCATCCCTCGTTCAGGCCCCACTGCGATGGTGCAAACGCGCAATCCGTCTATCTTTTTGAGAAGGACTATACCAAGATGAAAGTCATTGCGATCTTTGAAATTCGCAATCTTCAAGGTTGGCCTGTGGTTCAGTAAAGAATGCGATCCATTCGAAGTGATGAGTCCACTCAGTTCTTCTTCGGAATGATTTAACGTTTAGATAACAACTCTCCAACCACATGACTACCAGGTTTCCAATCAAACTTTTCTCTCGTGTCAAACGTGATCAATCGCTTCGTTGCATCGTTGAAGCTATCTACAGCAGCCCCTCCATTGTCGTTGCCTATGCGAAAGCAAACAATTCAGAAGGCCTGCCCGTGTCGGCGTCGCTCGACTTTTTACGGCATTCCTCATGTCACAGTACAGTGCTAAGCTGCACTTGGCAGTCATTCGACGCGCTATCTCCGCCGCTCTCGGCGCTTCTGCCCCGGCGGTTCGCGGGGGCAGCCGACGGCGGGCTGGCCGCTGGCTCTCCGTGGCTCCTCGTGGTGACCTCGGCCCGCTCCTCTCGATCCCTGGCCACGCGCTCTCTGCCTCAGTTCTCTGTCGGTTTTTGTCCGGTCCCTCCCTCACCCGAATCTGTTTCGTGCTACTATTCCATTCATTTCCGACACATAGCGCAGTCCGCTTCGCTCTCTGGGAACCCATTCGGCCGTCGCTCGCTGCTGCACTGACCTAAAACACGACGCTATTTATGCGTAAGCACTCCGATCCCACGGTCCGCTTCCGCAGCGCTCTTCCTCTTCCTCTTTTCGTCCAAATCATCTATGTACCCTCCACATGTAATCGAAATGTTTACCTTTCGTTAGCATCTCTATGTAAACATCTCCGTGTCAGCAAATTTTGGCCCACTCCAAAACTATGTCGCCATAGTTGTAAATGTGTAGTTGAGGTCAAAACTGGCAGTTGTAACGACCTTCACCGAACGGAGTCCGACTTTTTCGATGAGCGCGCGAAATCTGCGAGCCATGTTCTGCGCGATTAACGAAAAACCATAATCGTTGTCCAAACATGGCCAGTTTGTGCTGGTGCGGTGTTTTGTCCGCATCATTTCCTACTTAAATAGTTTACCTAAGAATCTCTGTCTCTTTGACTGACTGAGAACTTTTGATAACCCAACTGACAACTTAGGTACAGGTCAAAGCCAGAAATGAGCTGTTCAGTGTATTCACCAAGTCTTTTTTTAATCTCAAAAGCTTTCGTAGGAGAATATTTGCACATAAATTTGCAATTTTCGCAGTGAAGGACAAACTTCCGAGTTCAGAAGGTAAATTATGCACAACCCCCGCAGGCTGTCTTACCGTAGTTGACATGTAAAACGAAATGCGTGGTAGATTCTTTCGGAGACCTCATCTCGACGGGAAAATGCTCTAAACGGATAGTTGACTGATTTGGGAAATGCTATTCATGTTTTTACAGAGTTTGTCGCTTGCAGCAGTTCTAGAAACATGTAAAACACGATTTAACACGTAAAATAGGTCAGTATTAAACCCATAAGCACCTTCCCGTCGCGTCAGGTGCTCATGGTGAAATTGCACTGGGCGTGCATTTTATTTCACGTCCTAATTACGGTAAGAGATCTTCCATGATCTCTCCTATTCTTATCTGAATTTTTGGCAATGTGATTCGGTCAATGCATGCACTGGTGTGTAGTATCGAACCCACATCAAAAACGTAGGTCTTTGAACAACATGAATGAATTCATTTCTCTAATTTTCAGAAAAAAAAAACCAATGTGAAAGTTTTGGTTGAAGACTATTGCTATCCTGTTTTACATCCCATTTAAGACAGCAAAACTTGTGCAGAAACAGTGCACGCCTAAGAAGCGTCACTTTAGGTTCACGATTGTCGTATTCTGCAGACAATGCCGGCTAGATCTTGAAAACTGCACAAAATTAGCGGCAATCTTGAGATAAAATGCATTTTTAATCGATCCAAGACTTCCAATTTTTTCATGATTTCTCGAAAGTCGGAAGTTCAAAAAGCACCGGAGCGAAATTCCGCTCATCCTTGGTCTGGAACCTGTTGGTATCTCCACCACGTGAACCGAACTGGGACACTGTCTTCAAAGATTCTTGCTTCTGTATTCCGACGTGCACAGAAGGTGTTAGGTGCATGCAGTCATCGCAGTCCGTAATGTTCTATCTAATCGCAAAGTAGCAAGGTGATGTGACCTTCGGCAGCAAACAACGATTTTTACCCTTTGATCTGGGCGATCAGTGCGCACCGCTTTCCCCTGGATCGCCGCGATGCCATCGGATCCATCAATTAGCCGCTCACTCCGTTGAAAGCCTGAGCAGATGGTTTCGCCCTCCTGCACGCTTGTCCTTCCGCGCCGGGTTTCCCCGTCCTGTCGAGGCAGCTGTGACCCACTGGTCTTCATCGCCGTCTGCCCCACAACTCGTTCGCGCTCGTTCCACCGCTTTCCCACCCAGTGTGCCCGTCTTCTACCGATCAGTGTGTCTGATCCGGCTCGTCTTGGCACGAAAGCGAAGTGTGCCCGACGAGACGTGTGGTGGTGTGATGTGTACCTAATGATTCAATGCATATCGAGCCCAATTGCTGAAGATTTTATCGCCATAGCGACGTCGCCCGCACGGGGCGACCTTTAGCCCGCCAAATACTCGTTTTCGTCCGCTTCGTTATCCGCGCCCACAAAATGCACCGGAGAATGTTGTCTTATGGTTTTTGGGCCTCCTTTTTTGCATAAGAAAAGGCTACCATATCCTTGACCACTTTGGACTCTACTCGTAGATCTCTTATTCGATCAAATGAATTTCTCGTTCTCTTCACTCTTGGTAATGGCTAGCCCTCAGTACCCTTTTTCTTTACTTTTTGTCTTTCTGGGAAAGGACGAAAACGAATGCTGCAGTGCCTTGCTTCGCCTCATTCAGGAGGAATCGATTTGATCTTGTCATGATCAATCCTGAGATTTGAAAAAAGAAAAGTCTTTTTGGATCACCAGTGCAATGTTCACTCGTGACTTGTCAACTTTCCGTTGTTGTAGATTTCATTTTATTCTGCTTCAGTCTTGCTATGGCCTTTTCCTCATCTTTGTCGAGTAGCATAATGAATCACTACTCTTTTATTTTAATTTCCCGCCTATTCTAGCTGAGATGGTGTCCCTTCAGTGAAAGCACCCTATGATTCTTCATCTTAAAAACATCCGAAGGCATTCGGAGTTTTTCTATGGTTCTTCTCCTGTCTTTATTGGTCATTGAAAGCTTCATATACATGTGTGAAAATGAAAAGAAAACACAACTCAAACAAACCAAAAGAGCAGCAAATATTTGTGCAAACTCATTGGAAGCAGCACACGTCGAAATTTTCGACTTTCAGTCAAGTGCCGAGAGAACAACGCTGGCTATATATCACAAATGTGAATCGAACACAAAGAATAACGACCCACATTTAGAGATGTCCCATTGAACATCGTGAACGCAGCTGCCCTGTCTGTGCTTGCGCTTTGACGACATGCCAGTTTACGCAGGCTTGGCTTTTTTATCCACACTCCTACATCACTCTACATACTGGAAGTATTCGGCCCTGATTGTCATGAAATTTTTTTTGCTGGGAATTCGGAGGCGGTACGACTGTGACGTATGCATAGGTGGAATAGCCTGAGTATCGTACTCCACCTACCATCACTTTTTGCCGAGGTAAAGGGGGACCATCACTTGGGGGGAGGGAGCGGGGAGGCGGGGGGAGGCCTTATCTTCGTACTCGACTCGCAATTCTGCGTCGATAGATATACAGAAGTGCCAGGTTCCACATCTGCCAAATCTAGAAATGAGGGACGGAATTTTCAGGAAAGCAGGTGTTGGGTGCGCGGCGCAGACCGCCGCGCGCCAGGTATTGATTTTTTCCAAGATGCGCGGTTATCTCGTATCAGAACAAGGTTTGCTCTATCTAATCGTATGCAGCTGATGCTAATTTGAGTTGGAATACGTCCAGCCAAATAGCCCAAACATCGGGTATTTTAGAACTTTTTTGGGATTTATCAGCTTTCAGTGGAGTCCTTTTCAAAATGCGCGGTTGTCTCAGTAGTCAGCTCGCGATTCTGCGTCGATCAGTATATGGCTAGGGGCACCGTTTTGCGTCGGAAGTCCTGCCGACCGGTCGTGGAGTATCTCATAACGGGCGTACTCCATGGCCAGGCGAGATAGTGCGATGAGGGCAGAGACGCAGAGCCGCCCGTGGAGCACGCCCGTTATGAGATACTCCACGACCTGTCGGCAGGGCTTCTGAAGCAAAACGGTGCCCCGAGCCGTATACTGATCGACGCAGAATCGCGAGCTGAGTACGGAGACAACCGCGCATTTTGAAAAGGACTCCACTGAAAGCTGATAAATCCCAAAAAAGTTCTAAAATACCCGATGTTTGGGCTCTTTGGCAGGTAAAAGCAGTGATCCACCATAGATGTGTTGTATATGGTTCGATAGAGGGAACCTTCTCCTAATACCAGACAACCGCGCATTCGAGAAAAAGTGAATATCTGGCGCGTGGCAGGCCGAGACGAGGACCCAACCCTGCCGTGCACCTAATTTTGCGGATTTTCCCACGCCAACTGTGAGCTACTCAGAGGACCTGTGCCAAATATTCACATATTTTCGAACTCAGCAAATGCTACTGATTACCGATCATGTCGCAGCACGGCAGAGCGCGTCAGAATCTTCCTGAAAATTCCTGGGAGAAAACGAAAAATTGTGGACTACATTTCTGTGCTTATTTTCCTGACGCCTTACCAGTT
>JARK01001463.1:224832-242133 GCA_000688135.1 Ancylostoma ceylanicum
CTACTGGGGCTGACCACCTTCACTTTTCGATCCCGATTTCCACGGATAACCATCACTTTGGAAGAACTATTTGCAAGACTATTCCACCTATGGACGTATGCTTTATGCTGCCAAGTCGCACACGTCGCAGCCGCGCCGCCTCCGGATCCCCGGTCGCGACGGCGGCCCGTCGTTTCGGATAGACGGTACAACATACAGTTCTTCTCGAAAAAAGTAAACGGATTCCTTAGCTGCAGAATCGCGGTGAGACCTGAACGAGAAATGCGGTAATAGCATGCTCCAACTGAGAGGGTCGAGTAGGTCCCGCCACGATTCTGCGACCGCGACGCTAGGAAACCGTGGTTGTGCGTGTGGGCGCACATAGAGTCCTCTATCTTCTCGAGAAGGATGCGCCACATTGATTACAGTCCGTTAGCCCAGAACGTGCACAAGTGGTGACTTTGTCCGCAATTGCAGCCGCAGTGGTATCAGCCGGCAGATCGGCCGGTAAGGTCGGAAACAGTATCCAAACATCAAAATGAAAGGAATCACATCACCTACATGCCAGAAACAGACCAAAACTGACGAAAGAAAGTGTAAAAATGGATCGGAAATCCGATCGGCCGGCCAAAACTACTGAGGCTGCAATTGCGGACAAAGTCACCACTTGTGCACGTTCCGGGCTAACAGACTGTACTGACTTCTAAGAGTTCTAAATTTGTTTAAAAAATCTCCACGAGAACGATGTGGGACTTTGCCTTAAACTTCACGCCTTTAGCTCAGCCCCTTTGTTATATTGTTTCAAACGCGACGGCACACTCTTTTCCGTTACTCCTCCTTCTCTTTCTAATCTAGCGAAAGGAAATGGCGTTCCTTTTTCCCTTAGTCTACTCCAAAACAAAAAAGTCTAACGTCTACAATGAAATGGTGTTAACTCCATATCACTTTCGCAGTGGAAAGGCATTTGTTTTTGGTCGCTACCCGATGTTTTCCTACGGCGTGCATTTGAAATGCCAATGAGCCTATGCGCGTCCGCATTTTTCTAGTGTTTCTCACTGTTTGTTTGCTTGCAGTCAGGCAGATTTTGCTCTCGCGTGCCATAGTTTTTCTTCGTGCCGTTGTTTCCTCCTACTTTTCACTCAAGCTCATTAATGCTTCGCTTTCGCGTGCGTTTCATGATCGATTTGTGGCCAGCGGCACAACGAATTTGCTAGGTGTCCGCTTTTCCTTGTGGTTTTTTCCATGCATCTGCGCCAGCACAAGGCCTCGACACTGGTGTGGTTGTAGTCTGGGTGTTACCTGACAGCCACAATATCATTATCGCCTCAGAACCACATCGTGTGTAATCTACTTCAAAAGCGACCACATTTGACTGTTTGTGAAACTTGCCTGTCTGTCCTGTCTCCTTCATTACCAGGCACTTCCTTACGTTTATTCTTTCTGTGATTTCTCTTTAGCTTTCATTCCAGTGGAACGGATTACACCCGCTTCGCTGATCTTTGCTTGATCTTTCGATCTGCTGTCCCGTATCCAATATACTTTATCCAGTCGGATAAACATGCTCTAGCGGATATGTTACAGTGGTTTTGAGAATCTTAGAATCTTCTATCCGATAAAAACATATCCACGGACATGCACATCCATTCGTTCCACTACAGGTTATCTTTATCCGGTCCATTTCCACTTGATAACGATCCATGGCCTATATCATCTTCATCTCGTGTTGTCTCTCGTTGAGACACCGCACTTGCGCAAAGAAATGAACACATGAATGGATTACTTGTATTGCATAGCAAACTGGATAAAAATCAATGGGAATGGGTGAATACCCACTGCGCTTTTCCTCCCACGGCTAAATATTCTGGATACGGGTCCTGGTGTTGAAACATGTTCCTTAGTCACAAGTTTGATTTTCTAAAAAAAAGGTCAGTTGAAGCTGAATTCCGATTTATTCAAAAAGGTCATGTTTACCATTTGTGATATATTCATTCCATCGGATACTTGTTCGGTAAAGTTCATCGCAATCTATTGGAACGTTCATAAATCTGAAGCCGTATCCAATATATTTGACTATGGGAAGGAAAACATATCGGGTACAGTGGTGGTCATTCTGATTCAGTGCTGTTCCTTATCGGCCGTATCGCTATACCTTCACATATCACCAGCGCGAGCTGGTGCAAGAGCGTGAGCGTAGCGGTGGTGCTCGATAAGAGTTTCATTCCACTAGTGAGTGGGGTTAATCCCGGCCGAAAACAGTTATCCTCACTGATAAATGAAGCTCACACCGCTACGCTCCCGCCATTGCATGAGCTCGCGTTGGTCATGCGTGGTGATATTAGTGATATGGCCGCAAAGGAACAGCACTGAAACAGGATGATCACTACTATATATGTCCATTCCCATTAATTTCTATCCAATTTGCTATCCAATATACAGTCGTTCCAAGAAATACTTGCCTCCGGCATCCACCGCCCGTCTGCTATGCCGCGCCTTCTATGCGTTATCATACGTGCTGTGACCTGGCTCAGTCGACGCGCAGTGTAGCGGGAGGCAAGTATTTTTTGGAAAGGCTGTAAGTCATCCATCTAAGTACTTGTTCATTTCTTGGCGCAAGTCGGTGTCTCGGCAAGAGTGAACATAAAATGAAGAAGGCTCATGAAGCATCATGGATCGTTATCATGTGGAAATCGACCGGATAAAGATAACCTGCAGTGAAACGAGTGGATCTGCATATCCAAGGATATGTTTTTATTGGATAGCAGATTCTCGGAACCACTGCAACATATCCGCTGAAGCGTGTTTATCCGACTGGATAACGTATATTGGATATGGGCCCTGAATGGATTTGAGTAGCCTTCATTTAAAGGCTGCTCTCATGGAATTTTTCACCTCTGATTGTGAGGTGTGTGTCGTGTAACTGTTCACTAGTGAAATACAGAAGTTAATAAAACCCGAAAATAGTCTCCTATCTGCGAAGAAGTCGCAGCGACGGCTATCGCTACAACTTATTTACAGTGCCGGCCATAATTATATAGCCTTTTCAACCTTCCTCCATTACCTTTGCTAACGCAAAGCTCGGCTTAACGTAAAGCGTTAAAGTTCAAATCTTTAATTTCAATGAATTTTGAGTCTCTACAACTAGCCTAAAAATTTGAATTTCAAGGCTTCACGTTAAGTCAAGATTTACGTTAACAAAAGTCATGGAGGAAAGTTGGAAAGGCTATATAATTTTGGCCGGCACTGTGTATGGCATTTGGGCTAAACGACGCGACAGCTGACGCCGACATTGAGGTGGAAGGACCCACTCACGAACTTACCCGCGCATTCAAAAAAAAAAGAGGAAAAAGCGAGGGAAACAATATCCGTTTTCGCGAATTTCTTTGTTTTTTTTTTTGCGTTAATTTATCGTTGTTTATCGTTGAACATGAGTTCTACATCACTCAAAACCTCGAAATCGACGGAATCTTTTCAGTGGGTGCTTACTGAGTCTTGATTATAGTTTTTAGTAGAGTGAATCTCAGTGTGTAGCTGAATTGGCGATGTTATACCAACCGGAATACAGTCTCTTGTCAGTCTCTCATGTTTTCATGTGTTCATTCTTGTGCGGCATTGTGTTCTTATCGCAACATCATCCAACATCATGGCATCCGTTATCTCGCTTTGTTTTCAACTCTTCAGCCTTTCCCTCCTCACTATAGTGATTCTTTGTAGGCTTCGTGGTTATGGCTAGGTACGACTACCAACCACGATATGGCCTGGAGAACTACACGTTGGTTCTACCCTTGGAAGACACCTTTGACGCTGTGAAGTCAACAGAGTGGATGCAAGAGAATTGGCACCATTCCGTGACTTTTTCCGCAGCTTACGTTGCGCTAATCTACGCGGGTCAAAAGGTTTGTGGTTTTTTTTTCAATGCATAGAAAATTTGGTTTGTTTTTCTTTGTATGTGCGCTTATTTTCCCCTGTATTCGGTGTGGTCTACTGTTCTCCCACAATATTTATACAGTTGGAAAAATTGGTGTAATGGTTACCATTTTCTTGCGTGGTAGCTGGTTGTTTAATTGTAGATATGCGTGGTAGCTGGTTGTTTAATTGTAGATAAATTGTGATTGTAGATTAGTAATCCTAAAAATTTGGGTTTACTCTTCAAAACTGTATGGTTCAGTAAGATCAGCTGTGCCGATTTTCCTAATTCTCGCCGTATCTCCATTACGCTATCTCTAGCAGTCAGTATACTGATCTTAGAGATAACAGAGATGACATTAGACCATGATATGTAGACAGCAATATTCAGCATCCGGGGTCCAAATTTTTTAAAGATTTTTCCTATTGGAACTATGCAGAACAGTGTGATTGAGGGTGCTGAACACAAATATCGCAGAAGTTGATCGAGATTTTCAATACAGGTTTGCAACCTCACCTTCCTACAGTGATCCTGCATCATTCGCACAATAAATAGATTGCGGTCCAATATGAATATGATATTCCTGTTCAGCACGTTAAGCTATAGCTAAACATAGAGAACATTCTTTTTTCGAAATTTCTGGGGCTGTTGATAGGGAGTAGTGTCGTTTCATTTTCATGTCCTTATTTTTCAAGTACTTCTAACTCTCCAAGTACTTTTCTTGGAGCCAACTCTTTACTTTTGTTTGACTAGTTTGGGAGCTGAGGTAGCACACAAATATTTTACTTTTCTGTTATTTTCTTTCACTATAATTTTTAGGTTATGGAAAGTCGCAAACCCTTTGCACTGGACATGCCACTCTTTGTTTGGAATATGGGTTTAGCAATATTTTCTTTTCTCGGTTTTATGCGGATGTCACCAGAATGGTTATGGAGTTGGAGAGAGTAAGTATTGCTACGCACTTTCAAATAGATTAGATAGATAGGAAATAGATTTTAAATAGATTTCTCGCAGATCAAGATAAAAGGATTAGAGAAATATATAATCTTGAATGCATAAGAACCGTCCATAAATGACCGCTGAATGTCTCGTTTAATAGAAGGTTATCCCTTATCAAAACTATGCGTTTGCTCATTTTTTTAATCGCCGCCCAAGGTCGTCTGGACTGTTCGGCGTGAACAGTGCAGCATGAGTGAGGATGAAAGGCGTTTTTTCCACGTCACATTCGTTTTTAGGAAGCGACGTGTTAGGAAGCAGTTAGGGAAAATGTGGAGGCAGTAAGTGCGCTGAAATTTTGCTACTCTTTTCCTGATATAATGGGAATGAGTAGAGCGTAGCTTTATCAAGTTTTTTTTTTTCGGATTGGCGGGTCCAAAAACCGGAATGCGGTTTTGCGAGGATGATGGATGGACTCATGGTACCCTTGAAGGCAGCGGGAATCTTTGAGTTGATGATTTTGCCATATTCCGGGTTTCAGTGGACGTAGAACTCTTACTCAATGATGAAATAGCGAAAGCAGGCGAATAATTCATAGAAACAAAGTATTGCTTTCCATGCGCTTGAATGCGCACCTATTAATGTTCGTGAGTCCCGTCATGTGAATGCCATACGTGCCTGTGCAATTGACCGAGCTTGTATAAGCTGGTGCAGTCGCTTTTCCATATCAATAAGCTATGGCCTACGCTGCATTACATTCGCAGGCAGTCGACGTTTCCTTCGTGTTTCACTCACTGTGGTGATTCACTGGCAATCGCTGATACGGGAAGGGGCTTACCTCGGGAGTGAAAGGATAAAAATTCATTAGAAAGGCCTTTGAGCTGTTGGCGGTGTCGTTAGGGATCTCATTTCAATGTTGTTTTCATTGGAGGAGTCATAAAAATACCTTTCAAAACTGGCTGAGGGATTGGACCTGTACCAATTTTTCAGGAACTCGTTCGTATATTCAGTATGCACTGCGTCATACGCTCAGGGTGTCACCGGTTTTTGGACGGAACAGTTCGCTATGAGTAAGGTATGCTTCTTTGCAGTGGATATCTTCGTCTCCTCAAGTCAAAGTTGAATCAACTGCTTTACAGGTTGCGGAGCTGGTAGATACAGCCTTTATTGTGCTTCGGAAGCGTCCGCTCCTTTTTCTTCATTGGTACCATCATGTAACTGTACTTATCTTCACATGGCATGCATATAAGGATCATACTGCTTCTGGTTGGTATACTTGCTGTTGTTGATCCTTTCTAATTTTTAGTTTTTAACGTACTGCTTAGGACGATGGTTCATCTGGATGAACTATGGTGTACACGCTCTCATGTACTCTTATTACGCCCTACGAGCTCTGCGGATCCGTCTTCCTAAGCAGATTGCCATGGTGGTGACCGTGTTCCAAATATCTCAGATGATCATGGGTATATACGTTGGCGTCACAGTCTACAAAATGAAGGTGTGCAGCAATCACGCTTCTAGTTTACTACTTAATTTATTATTTTTCAAATGAAAGCGTCATTTCTGCACCATGGGAGATCTTTTTAACAAATGCTTACTCAGAAATTAGAGAATGCTATTGAGAAATCCCCGATACAGAGCGTTGGAGTGCATAATTAGACAGTTTTATTTCCTTTTTCTTTCATTGCGATAACTGCTGACAGCTAATCAAACACGCGACAATAGCTCATCACAAGTGCAGTTGTATTTATACTCTGCTACATTTTTTGAGCGAAGGCAAGCAATTTGTAGTCATGGAATTCTCCTGAATGTATAAAAAAATCCTTATTTGGAGAATTTTAGATCAATCTATTGAAATCGTTTTATTAGAGCTGTGCCAGCCAACATGTAACCTACATACGGAGAACGTCAATCACGATTGCCACTCCCGCGGCCGCAACATCCACGCTGCGCGGGCGAAGTAACAGCTTACATTCACAGCGCTCGCTCGTGCCACGTGGATATTGGCGGCGCACCAGTACGCGGGAGTAGCAATCGTGATTGCCGCTCCCTGTAGCAAGATTTTCGTTTCACAATTTTTTTACACCTCTAACAAAAACACCGAGCGGCTGCCACAGGGCCGCGTCAAGGCTGTCATATCCACCATCATATGGATGCGCTCGTCGAACGCGCACGCGTCTAGTATAATCACCTTCACATAGCAACCGTAGGTATGCCGCATGCTGTCGGCTATACTGCAGGCAGAGAACAGCGGCAGCGTAACGGTCACCTACGGTCGCTACGTAAGCGGCGGAGACGGTGTCATACTCCACATGGATTATAGCGGCAGCGTTACCAGTACTCTCCCCCCTCCACACACCTCCTTGCGGATTCTTTCTTTGCTTATATTTGTCTTTTCAGTCGTCAGGCGAACAATGCCAACAAACTTGGGAGAATCTCGGGCTGTGCTTCTTAATCTACTTCACATACTTCCTTCTTTTCTGCAATTTCTTCTACCATGCTTATTTGAAGAAGAACAATCGTTACACTGGCGGAACTAAGGCTACAGTGAAGGTATGTTCTAATGGTGTGATCGACTTCGAAAATTCTGCTCTGATGCTACAGCCCTCCAGACCTATGACGGTTTGCGGAGACACTAGTTTTGGAGCTTATTGATTGAGGGCGGCGCGTCGCTGATGGTGTTACTGCTGTCGTCAGCAATCAATCGATAGGCACCCCGTCAGCAATCAATCGATAGGCACCCCGTCAGCAATCAATCGATAAGCCAGTTTACGAAACCGCTTTATTGCTCGAGAACAGAAGCGGCGTTGTACGTAAAACGTGGATGGAATTTGCATGTGTAGGGGTGTACATCATCATGAGGGAAAAGGGGGTGTAACCAGGCGACTATGGATTGGTGCGTTCGGACCGCAGGTTACGCCCACCTGTTTGGACTCGAAACTCATTTCCGCAGTATATGGTGTATTTGTACTTGGCGCCGTACCAGTCCATAAAGAGGCGCCAGTGAAAGTCGCCTGGTTCCACCCCTTTTCTCTCACGATGATACACTCCCCAATGTATAGCAACCACGGATGAAATGCATTATCCTATATGGTCTGGTAGCGCACACAGGGCGCCTAGCCCAGGCCCCGGCACGAGGTCTTCCCCAGGCCAAAATCAAAACGAAGCCCCCTTTGAAAAACCAAAAATTTACGAAGCCCCCTTTGCACGTAAAAGTGCTGGAATCCACCAGGAAAAACATTGGCAGACGTCAAAATTCAAAATATTTATTATAGTAGCGACCCCTGGGGTCGCTAGAAAGTTTGCATGCAGCAGCCACTTCACTCGTCATAACGAAGAGAGAAGTCTGAAAACCGCACGATTATAGAAAGCGGCTGCGTGACAAGACGTATGTACGCTACGGAGCTGTGATTGGTCGATTCATGTGCGCGTCGCGGCTGCAGCCTTCAAACGTACGAGCAGNATGCAGCAGCCACTTCACTCGTCATAACGAAGAGAGAAGTCTGAAAACCGCACGATTATAGAAAGCGGCTGCGTGACAAGACGTATTGTCGTGGTCACCGCGATACCAACGTCTGGGGCTGCAGACAACGGAGACGGCGCCACGCCGCCGCCGTGCAACACCGCCGCGAGGCTGCTGCGTTGCGCCGGTTTATTGATCGGTTTCTTTTTTCAGGCCGCGTTTCCAGCTTTATTGTTCATTTCAGCTAAGGTTTTCACGTTTATCACTCATTTCTTTGAGTTTTCTCCCAATCCAGCCGAGGAGAGATTTCCGAACTTCTTATCCAATCTTATCCTCAACCGTTTCAAGTTGTTTTTCAGGAAACCGATCGATAAGCCGGCGCCACGCAGCAGCCTCGCGGCGGTGTTCCACGGCGGCGGCGTGGCGCCTTCTCCGGTTATGTGGCTTGGCTCACGTTTGGATCGCGGTGACCGCGAGAATATGTACGCTACGGAGCTGTGATTGGTCGATTCATGTGCGCGTCGCGGCTGCAGCCTTCAAACGTACGAGCAGCGGCGCGGTTGCGTCGCGGCGTGCTTCTTGACCGCCTCCCAGATTTCATCTGTGACGTTGATCGGTGAAACCATCCCGCCTTATACAAGTCGAAACGCGTTGAAACTAGTCCGCGGCGTTGTTCGATTGGAGCACATATTCTACGGGCTTGGACTCCGTAGGATTTTAAGGACTCCTGCGCTGTGTAAACGCAACGGAATGACTTGAAATCTTCAGTGACAAAAGAACTATAGGGGTACAACAAGTTTATACTGAGAAAGCCCAAAAATTATGTGAATCAAAAAAGTGTATGCTCGTTATGTATTCTGAATGCCAAATTACCTCGAGTTAGCAACACTCCGAGAACTCCTATGAATTCCATACTCCACGGAGCCATTTTTTGGCATAAGTCGCCCCCTTTGCACTGCTCAAAGAGCGAGTAGCCTTGTTGCAGGCCATTTTTCTATTCATCTATATTTTTTCCAGGGCTCCGCCCTGGACTCCGGTACGAAGCCCCCTTGCTTTTCGGCCCTTTTACGAAGCCCAGCTTGCCCCCGGGGACACCTGTGCTGGGGCCTGGCCTAGCCCGACTTTGTCCGCAACTACGACCACACTTGTTTTCAGCGATGGGAGAACGCCACAGAATTCCTTTTGAGGGAGATGGATGCAGCATGCCAAAATAGAAGGAATGACACCAAATTCACATCAAAACATAATGAAGTAGGATTAGAAATCAAGAGGACGTAATTGCGGACAAAGTAGGATTAGGCGCTTTGTGTGAGCTACCGGACTGTATATGCATAATAGTGACTATCATCGCCATTTCCAGCGGGATGTGACTGAAAAAGGTTCTGGAGAAAGAGCCTTGACCAGAACAGTACCTGAGTTTTGTTTCAGGAGACACAGCCAGCCGTTGAACAAGTCAAAGAGGATATCAATGCGAATATCAGCGGCACAACTGTCGTAACTCGAAGCACAACTAGAAGAAGAGCACAAAAGGTTGACTGACCAAGCGACGGCATTCCGCTTTGACCGCTTCGTATTTCCGATGTGCTTGTAATATAGTTGGTTCAGTATTCATGTTTCCGCACACTTTTTTTGGACTACGGGTCCGTTCGCTCTAGTTTGTCTTCTGTGAATCCAAGAGCCAATGGGCTGGCTTCCCTGTATTCCTGCCATAACTACCACCTTGTTTTGTTGAGACTAGCGATGAAACCGCTCACATCGGTCAAATCAAATCGATGACGCAATTGTTTAGTTACAGCTGGAGTCGCAGTCGACTCATTTTTGCCCTTTGCCGAGTTGGAATTGTATGGCTTGCCCCAATTCGTCCAGTGGTGATCCAGAATTGTCACTTTTTTGATCTGAGACCCATAATTTTCTGTCATTCATAATAACCCTTCTTCTCCTGCAGAAAACCGAGTATCGGAGGTTTTCTACTTACTTCACCCCACAAAGGGAAATGCGATGTTTTTACTAACAATTGTTGTGAACATTCGATGTATCCCTTTTATCAGTGTCTGATCGTTCTTAAATACAGTAACATGTGATTACTAAATACAATTAAATATGAGAAGTTTGTGTGAGATACAGAAGCTTCCACTATATTCAAAGATACCGACCTTACAAAATACAATTCAAGTTCTGCTGATTGAACTAACGAGAGAAAGATACTTGATGTCCATACCCACTGAATGTCCATATGAAATGAAGCGTATCCAGAAAGTGAAGTCGGGAGGGATAACTTTAAAACTTGTTTTCTACGAGCTAAAGTTTTTTTATTCGCAAAAACCAGTCGAGCTTATCTGGAGCTTTTAGTAGTACCGCGGTGGTTTAGTGGTAAGTATCCTGCTTCTCATGGCACCTCGTCCTGGTTCACCCCTTCAATGTCTCCATAGTGCATTTTTCTTATTTTCACTACTTCTTTTTATCACCTTATTTCCACGTAATTTTCTGCCGAGAAACTGCACTTTCAATGTTTCAGACAGGGTAAAGTACGGGTAAGACCAAACCACACCAACGTACTTTGGCAAATGGGAGTGTAAAAGCTCTTTAACAACTTCATGCATCCGATCACAAAAGTACATAAATAAATGGAATATCATGACGAGGTTTAAAGACAACAGGACATGGGATCTGATAATAAATGAGGTTACAGTTAATGTAAGTTACCAAGTAGTGTCAAGGCATAGAAAAGTTTCCAATTTCTATGTGGAGTTACACGTAAAGGCGACGGTACAAAATTGATATCGAAATCGTGACCAGCATAAATAACTCCTCTGCGTAAAATCGCAAGAGAAAAGACATTTTATGGCACGGGCAAATGCGTAGGCGACATTTTTTGGACCTTTTTATAGTTTTAGTAACATGACATCTCAGTAGATGCAAATACCACTTCAAGCGGTGCGATCATAACGCTTGAGGTGGTATGGGCATCTACTGAGAAGAAATCAGGAACATCCTGCCCGTCAAGTTTTGAGCGTGGGAATCGTCGGCAAGGGGCCAAGACGAGCCCCGAAAAACCGATGGAAGGACGTAATTAAGAGAGACCTAAAAGATCTTCGTGTCACAGAGGAAGACGCCCAAGATCGCGCTTTTTGGCGGAGTAGAACCCATACAGCGGACCCTGCGACAGTGCGGGACAAACGCTAAGGAGAAGAAGAAGAAGTAACATGACATCTTCATAGAACAATCTTAATTACGAAGGAGTCCAACCTACAGATTATTACGCTACCAATATAGACCAGTAATAAACACTATATCGGAAATGTTGAACATGACGATTTTGTGAAGAGGGCCTCGGTGCAGAAGTTCGTACAAAAAAAAAAACGGTGTACCCATGAAAGCCGGTATTGGTGAATAAAGGACAGCCTTACTGTTTTGACCGCGCTAAAGTATCTCACTTCGGGGCCATTTTCGAGACTTCTGAACCTTGAACCTCGAAATCCTTTTTCTGATGTCTGGGTTAAGGAGCTCCACGACCAGTTATTTCGTCACTGCAGTGCTTTGTATACAAAGATTCCGCGAGAAAGTTGACTCTTCATTTATCAAAATGAACGTTTAGCAATCCGATGTTGGTCACAGAATCTTGCTCGGTTCTCTCGATATTCGACATGATTTGAAGTGTATAGAGAATGCAGAAGAGAACGGCATTAATTCTGTTCGTCACGCTTGGGATCTCCGAGTGATTCTTCCCCCATAAGCTTCTTCACTTCGAGGGTTTATTTGTAGCAGACTGTGCTTTAGCGACCATCTGAAGATTGAAAGTTGGAAGGAGTGAGCCGGACCGATAAATTCGAAAACGATGACGGTGTTCAATAACGAGCTGCCACTTACTTGAGGCAACATTTCTGGAAATCGTCTACGCTCGCGAGTGATACACGTTGTGCAGAACAAAGCCCCAAAGTATACACTACAAGTCTGCAAAAAAGAAATGTAGCAATCTTATCTCTGACAGTATGACAGCTCCTACCTTGTCAAGGCAAACAGATTGGTTGCACAGGGAACAAGACGAACCAAGGACGAGAAAATCGGACAGCACCGGCTTTCGTCCCTTTACCCGTCGGGGAGGTACAAACGGGTCTCTCATGTAAAATACAGGAGCAGGATAACTAAAAAGGGGCTTCTATTTTGAAAAAAATCACCTCGGATAGTAGCGAATTTTTTTCACTGATTATATTTGTGTTCAAAGGAAATAGAAATACTCAGGCATTACCATAATGACAATATCTATAACCGTGTGAGAGTTCCCGGCTCTTTTTTACATCTAGTAGGTTCCTATCACAAGTAGAGATATTACCACCAAACATGCCACATCCACTGAAAAAAAAAACTGCATGCGTTTTCAGCAGCAATCGCAAATTTCTTGGGTGGCGATCGGAATAGGATATGTGCCCGTTCAATCGGAACTTTCTTGAACTAATTCTATCTACTCTACCTGAAACTTCAGTGTTTATCTAAGGTCTATCATTGCTGATCAAGTTTATACATACTGGGTTGGCGAAAACGGCTTGTCCGAAATTTTGATCTCTTCTTGTTCAAATCATAACTTTATTCCATAGTTTATTCAATTGACAATATAATCATTATCCTTAGCAGGGACAATGAGCTGTTTTCTTGGATAGGTCACTGATTTCTTCCTACCAAAACAACGGTTCTGGGAGTCGAAAAACTCAATTAATTTGAGGGAGTGTTCTTCATGAGGAAGCTCCAAGTAGACAAAAAATATTAGAGCGAGGAAGGCCAGGAGAACAAGGGAGGTGGGGACATGTTTCCGGTCCAGCTCCGATATATCAGTGTTCGGGCCCATGTTTTCACGAAACTTCCGTACTTATTCATAAATTGTTTCCAGTCGGATAGTTTGTTGTGGTCTCTTTTATTAAAAAGTGAGAAAATTCTGGTGGAAAATGTGTGGTTCGGCGTAAGGTTTTCAAACTTCTCAAATTCTCTTTGACCACTTCTGTCAATTTCCCGAGCTGGCCTGGGTGGTGGTGGCCAAGACAATCTGGCCTCACAGAAGCAACTCGAAATGCGGCATTCCGACTTGGAGTCGTTCTACGCATGGTTTCGCGGGAAGCTCGTATCCCCTGACTCAAAGGGGCTAGATTGTAGGAGTCCTGTGGAATATTTGAAGACACTGTTCTTTATTGCACTAGTGATATTGTTGCCTCAGCTGCTCGCTAGGGAAGTCCACAACGTATGGGATGCCACCAAATTTCGCCCGCATACTCTCTCCGGTTGGATAACTAGTGCAGCGGGCCTCACGATTGAAAAAAAAAGAAAAAAAAACAAAACTATGGGAGAAGTTAGGATGCTGCAATACCCCCACTGGAAACAATTATGAACAAGCTATACTTATAACATTTCGCCAATTTCTTCAATGAAAAAACAAATACTTTAGCCAGACTTCTAGTAAAAAAAAAAAACTCACAAACCGTCCGAAGCCTTGAGATCACCAAAGAAGCACTTCTCGTCCAATTTACAAACAGCACAGTGAAACTGGACGAAAGGTTCGAGATTACTCACATCATCATCACCTGAACAGGTCTTCGCTGATATATCTCGAGAGTCAATAGAAGTAAAAGAGAAAACGCACGGTTTGTTTCTTGATTGGTTTCCTTCACATGGCCTGAGGGACCGGCAACAGTACTGAAAATTCTATTTGAGAATTCGTTCCAGCTGATAGAAGGTAATGATAGTTAGATGTTTCACTTTGTGGAGAAAGCATGACCCCTTGTGCCATCAACAGCCATACAAACTCACAAATAGAAAGTTACACAACCAGGACACAAAGTGGACACATCCAGGTGCGAAATGGTGGACACATCCCGGGGTGTGCTAGATGTGTCAACTATTTTCCGCCGATTCTAGATGAGTCTACTTTGTTTCCCGGATGTGTCTACCAGCTCGGACTGACGCACCTCCATGTGTCTACCTTGTGCCAACCATGTGTCCACCTTGAGTGCTGGTAGTGTCTACTTTCTGGCTGAAATGGTAGGGTCCACCAATATTACGGGATGAGTCCACTTTGTGTCATGGTGGACTTCACTTTGTGTCACGGTAGACTCCACTTTCTGTCATGGATGTATCCACCAAATGGGCGAGCTGACTCCTGGTTGTGTCCACCAATACTTCGGTATGAGTCCACTTTGTGTCACGGTAGACTCCACTTTCTGTCATGGATGTATCCACCAAATGGGGCGAGCTGACTCTTGGTTGTGTCCACCATGAGTACTGGATGTGTCCACTATGTATCATGGTAGACTCTACTTTGTGCCATGGCTGTATCCACCAATTGGGCGAGCTGACTCCTGGTTGTGTCCACCATGAGTACTGGATGTGTCCACTATGTATCATGGTAGACTCTACTTTGTGCCATGGCTGTATCCACCAATTGGGCGAGCTGGCTCCTGGTTGTGTCCACCATGAGTACTGGATGTGTCCACTATGTATCATGGTAGACTCCCCTTTGTGTCATGTATGTATCCACTACATGTGCAAGCAGACCCCTGGTAGTGTCTACCAAGACAACTGGATGTGTCCACGTTGCAGATGTGGTCATAGCGAGTAACTCTGGCCATCTAGCCAACATCTTCATTTCCATGAACGCCTAGACAACGCTCTATTTCTTTTGCTGCAGGCCAGCACTAGGTCGCATATAGAGCGACTGGTCGGACGACAAATCGGTAAATCTTTGGCTTTGGTCTATCGAGAATGTTCTTATCGTACAACACTCCTGTCAAAGAGCGCCATTTCAACCATGTTGCATAAATGCATGCAGTGACATCATGAGAAAGGCAACCGTCGAACGAGATGGCTGATGCAAGGTACTTGGAAAAGTCAATGCCCCCTACGCTTATCGTGCCTACTTGGTTTACGTCGATAGATTCGTCAAGTATTTAGTCCTCGTGACATAGACACAAAAGCCAAACTGAGCAAGTCGGTCGCTCCAGGCTTTTGTAAGCCTCTCCAGCTCACACCTGTCTAAGGACGCAATCGTGAGGTCGTCCGCGTACAGAAGCTTCCAAGTAGCGGGATGGATCCTGCAGATCTCGAGTAACAGCGTCCATGACGAAAATGAAGAGGAGGAAAGAAAGAGCTGAGCCCTGGTGAACGCCAACGGCAACAGGGAATTCCGCCGATGTGCCGGCTAGTGCTTGAATCTGGCTCCTCGGGTAGGCGTAGAGAATTCGTACCCATTCGACAAACTCTTCGGGTTGGGACACGATCGAAAGCCTTTTCCAAATTAAGAAAAGCCATGTGAAGCGCATTCTGCTTTTCACGATGTTTTTCGATTAGAAGACGTGTAGCATGGATGGCGTCCGTCGTGCCACACCTCGCTACAAATCCGCACTGATTGGTGGACAAATTGACGATGTCCTGAATAAGACGGTCGAGTACATGTTCAAAAACTGTGAGGCAGGAGTCAGACCGGTCGGTGATTCAAGCAGTCAGCGGGGCTGCCTTTGCCTTTCCAAATCGGAATCATCGTGCTTCGTTGCCATTCTTTTCCACAACTACCCAGTTGAAAACTTCGTCAGCCATGCAGCGAAACTCCAGCATTCTGACTTCCACGGTTCCACCGCAACATCGTCCGGACCCGTGGCTTTACCAGATTTCATTTGAATCAGTGCGGCCTCTTTTTCTTGAACTGTGGTCGAGTGGACAAGTCCATGCGTCGGCGGGAGTTGAGGGATGGAAAGGTGGGCAAACTCTTCAATTGAGACCTTCTCGAAGCACGCGTACAAACGCTCCCTCACCTTTCTGTAGTCCACCAGAAGTTTGCCGTGCTCATCGTTGATTTCGCGAAACTTTTCCACATCTTCCGCTTGCCGTCTACAGGACGTGGCGAGACGATAGATAAGCCGTTCGCCATCTCTCGTGTCCAACTCCTTGTTGCTTTTTCCATAATGGGTCGCCTTTGCCATAGCCACAGCTTTCTTCGCTGTCCTTCTCGCGTCGCGATACTTGCGCCAGTTACCGGCGGTCTTAATTTCGAAAAGAAAACGTGATGGAGACGTTTCTTTTCTTGGACTGTTTACTTCACTTCGTCCGTTCACAGCCGAACCTGCTTGTCTATTTTCCGACGATTGGTCGATTGGCCTCAGAAGACGTATCCGAGAAATGACGGCATCTTCCTTTTCCTTTGATCACCACCATTTAATCCGACTCGTTCCACATCTCTCATCGTATTTCTGCTTCGGCGGCGTGATTTCTATCGTGCAGGTTAGCGGACAGTGCTGTGAGGAAACCGCTTCGTAGGATATGACTTTTGCTTCCGTGACGAGCATCTGGTCTCGATACCTCACTAGGAAGTAATCGATCTGGTCGTGTTGCTGCCGCTGTAGAAAAGCATTTTTGCGCTCCAAGAAGCATCTAACAAGGGAAGGATACTTGGTGGCCGTGGCCATTCGTGATGAGATGTGTACTGTCATATGCAGTTTTTGACGCTGATCTCGAATCCGTACCCCAAATTTCCTGCGGGGTTCTGTGCAGTGAGTTACACCCATTTCTATCCGCGCACATGTAATGCAATTTGCTCTTGTTTTGGCCCCAGGCTATGCTTGGTAGCTGATTCAATGTCTTCAAAATGTTGAATAGTTTCGGAGGAAACATGGTTCTTGCTAGTGAATTGCCGATACAGCTGCCTTACCCCAATTTAAGCTCCCATGCAAGGCCATGAGGGAGTCAGTCACTGATTTTAAGTACTGTTCCCATATACGAGCTTAAATTGAGATAAGGCGGCTGTATCTGCAGCACACTATCAAGGCTCTTGTTTCCTCTTGGAGACCTTAATATTTTTAGGACGATAATGCGGCTACCAGGCTTAGCCTGGCCCCTAAAAGAGTAGGGAATATTACATCTGAGCGAAAAGAAATAGGTGTAACTCGCTACACAGGAGCCCACAGGAAATTTGGGCTACGGATTCGAGATCAGCGTCAAAAACTGCATATGGTAGTACACATCCCATCACGAATGGCCACGGCCA
>JARK01001463.1:244526-259855 GCA_000688135.1 Ancylostoma ceylanicum
GTTGGACGTGTGAATGGTTATCATTGATTAGTTGACCGGTGTGAACACAACAAGCAGTCCTGTTGGACCAATTTAGTGGACACATCCAGCACTCAAAATTAGTAGACACATCCAGTGCTCCTCGTGGGCTGATTTAGTAGACACATCCAGTACTCAAAGTTGGTTGACACATCCAGGACTCAGCCGATATCAATTGGTAGACACATCCCGCACTCAAATTTAGTGGACACAACCATGACTCTTCGAAAACTGAGTGCTGGATGTGTCAACCAACGTTATCAGGCCATTTTGACTCCTGGTTGTGTCTACTTTTTAGACGTCGGCAAGGCCACGCCCACATTGAGTCCTGGTTGTGTCACGGCGAAGTTTGCGAGAAGCTCATCTAATATGCAAACCTAGAAGTTATTGTTGCCCTGTATAAGTAGGTCATTCGAAGTCTCGCAAAGACAGAGGCGTAGTGGCAGTGAAAATCAATTCCTTGAACGAATTTTGCGCATAGCATGGGTGGCAATCCCGCATTATAATACCCTGCCTAGCTGCTCCCCTCCATCCCGCATCAAATTTGTGGCAAAAATGCATTGCAATTTCAACAGCACTTCGCTTGCATGAACAGAGTGTACAGTTATGGAAATAAAATCGCGTTGCAAAAAAAAAAATAGAAAGCAACGTGGACGAGTGGAACAGTACCTTTCGACCTGAATTTCTTCATGCCTACTGTTTTGACTGGCCATTATGGACAATCTTCGTTCCGAGTCTCGTCAGTAGTATGCGTACGAGGTAACCTCAAGTGTAACGGTTTACTTTGAAATACCCATAGAAGCGCTATACGAACAACAAAATGTGATAATAATTGCATTGAGAAATCACCCTATATGACAGGGCGACGGAATAAGACGTCCCAGATAAGGAGCAACACTTGGAACAAAACCTCAGCCACTATTTTAGAGCAAACGGGAGGTACAGGGCTGTGCCAAAGCTTCTACAGTCCCAAATTACCAAAATAACGAGTGAATCTTCTATGACAACATTTGCTTTGAAAATAAATGTTCCATACAGTTGTGTGATCTATGCCTTCTTATAGCTGGTGAAGTAGGAGAAAATTACCGTGGGTTTTGAACCAACTGTTAACCAGATTTGAAAATAAGTCATTGTGCCGTAAATCTGGGTGTTCGCTGTGCAAATTTCCACAACACACCATTGCTGCGGATTATTTGACGTCTTCAGCGGTCCCGCCACCGACCCAATACTCGGAAGCGTGAATTTGTTCGAAAACTTGCATACAGGAGTTGTTGAGGGTGCAGAAATACTTATTTTGTATGGCATATCGACTTTGTCGATTTTATCGACTTTTTTCGGAGACTGGCTGCGTACTGGGGTTTTTGAAGGTACATACTGATCACAAATATGATACGCATTTAGCATGAAAAGACCTACTCAACAACAAACCTTTCGGAAAATGATGTAACTACATTATTTCACAGGGATAAATTGGGAAAACGTCAATCAAGAATGATCTGAGAGATGGGAAAAGCTTAGAAAAGACCGATAAAGTCAGTAAAGTCGCGCAAAATGAGTGTGATAGTCGTGATTAGTGTGTTGATCGAATAATGTATTAGATACATTCGATATTCGAATATTCGATTTCGAATAAGTCCTCGAATTGGAATCTCAGAAAAGCGAGAGATCCACACTTTTGGGTGGACGAAAATATGGGCTGTGGAGCTTTGTGCTTTTGGAATATTCGATTTTTTGGATGTATTTTCGAATTTTTTATTAAATTAATCGAATTTATTCGATTTTCATTCGGTCAACACTCTAGTCGTAATCAGCACCCTCGACAACCGCTGTATGCAAGCTTTTAGAGAAATGCCTTCTTTCGAGCTGAGAGTCAATGGAGGGACCGCTGCAGTGCAACAGTACCCGAATTATACATTGGTATTCGAACAATTATTCGAATAATTCGAAATTTCTGTTATTCGATTATTCGAATAATTCGAAAAATGCTAAAATTCGACTATTCGAATATTCGAATTATTCGAAAAGTCTCAAAATTCGATCATTCGAATATTCGAATTATTCGAAAAGTTGAAATATTCGATTATTTGAATATTCGAGTTATTCGAGAAATTGAATTATTCGATTATTCGAATATCTGAATATTCGAAAAGTCCCAAAATTCGATTATTCGAATATTCGAATTATTCGAAAAGTCAAAATATTCGATTATTCGAATATTTCCGAATAATCGGAAGAAAAAAATTCGAGTACCAATGTATAATCCGAATCCTTACATATTAAGCCAGGTGTCGCATTACCGGAATCACACACCTGTTTGGATTTGTAGATGACTTCAAATTAAAATGAGCTATGAGGTTGTCAACAATTGCAGAACGGAAGAAAAAGTTGATGACGACTATGCCAATTTTCAAGGAAAACTACAAGGGGGGAAGGAACATGAAATGTACATTTTTGCCGGCCTATTTCTCTGCAGAAGTGGCATGTTCTTTTTTTTGCAAGGTTTTTGCTAGGTCTCGCTCGTTAGAGCTGTACTTTAGCTCTTCTCCGGTCACAAACAACAGCTCAGGAAGCGTGCGAGATAACAAAAAAAAAAATGTTGGGAACTTCCTGTGCAGATTCTCGGTGCCACCAACTGCTTCGATGCAGTCCGCAATTTACAAGCAAAACAGCTGCAAAAACAGTTTTTTCACAACGGTTCTAGGTGGTATAGAAATCCTCTCGTGTTCTTGACGTCAATTAAATGTGTGTGCAAGCGAATCTGTTTCAAAAATAGCTTGGGTGAGGTAACCATGCCATAGGTTTCGAGGAGCGCAGTTGGCGTATATCCGGCCCTACATGTAGAACTGTTTGTAACCATTTTGTAGCATTTCTATTCTTATTTCTAAATCACATCCTCTTCCTGGCTGCTCTCCTGTCTTCCAGTGAAAAATTTCTCGAAAGCAAATTTGGTGAAAATTAGCCATTACTGGGAGCATGGAGTAGCCGTCGATTTTCGCTCCTACGTATATCTCTTATGATCCGCTTTGATGAGGAAAATCCGAAAAACCGGAAGATCGGAAAACCTTCGGAAAGAGCACCACTTGGGTTTCGAAAAGCATTCAAACCGTAGAAGCGTCCTTGAAGATTCGATGGATCAATTTTGAGGCTAACTGCCTCTAAGCGAAACCTTCCAGGGAAACCTGGTTTTATAACAACTGAAAAATACTGTGAACATTCTCTATAGGGTAGAGATAAGAGCTGAACAAAGCATGTGTTACTGGTCCAGAAATAAATGAGTAAAGGCTGTACAATAACATATCCCCATTTACGTACCTATATGGCAAATTGTAATGGATGCGTGCGTGACGCGTGCGAGTGTATGATGATGGGTAGGCCCAGACACAACGCTTTTCCTGACGCAGCATAGACTCAAATGAGGTGTGGCGCATGCACTAATCATGATCAGAGCCGCTATCAGCTTCACGTGTCGAGGAAGCATGCCACAATTTTCGGAGCTTTTGACATAATCTCGCCTGGTTTCACAATTGGTTACCGGTGGGCTGCTTATGTTGATAACTTGGGCGATGGAATGGACGCCGGTAACTTTGGATTCCACTGCCATAAAGAGAACTACCTCCTTAGAAGACATGCTGAATGTTTGGTGGAATTGCGGAAGAACCACTAATTTGAGGCTGCTGACAACAAGCCCTGCTGTTACCGCAGGGATTCTTGTCTATAAAGGTGGTGAACATACAGCGTAATTGTCAGAAAAAAAATATTTTGAAAAAGAAGGCTGAAAATGGTGGGAAACTTTCGCGACAACCTAATATAATGGGAATGAAAATCGAATGTAGATGTTATCACAGTGTTTTAAGCGTAGTGTTCTGGACTGGTGAACTTTAGTTCAACGCACACGAAGTGGGTTCATGGCAAAAACGATGAAATTGCAATGTGTGGGGAGTGCACGAGCGAAGTGATGCGTGCTTGCGATTCTCTTTTCGCCAGTTCGCATTGACAGATCCACTTACTCGAGTGCGACAGGTCTCTGCCTCTTCTCGACCTTGATGCTGGCACCTTCTCACTTTTCGTCCTTCTATTTTAATTTTTTGTGACTTTTGTAATTTTTTTGTAACCATGTGTTTTAGTTATGTTCAAGCTCTCGGTATAGTGTTCGCTGTCGTTGCTCACCACCATTTCTTCGACTTGCACATGTAGTCCTCCCTAGAGATAAAGAAAATTTACAGGGTCTCAGCGATTATCCATGATTGGACAATTTTTTAAATTATTTGCCAGAATTTTTTCATCACTTATTCACTCACTGGTCTTAATAAAAACTACAGCTAAGATAGAATAAGTCAAGTGCTGGAAAGTGGTTCTAAAGTTAATGAAGGCTACAACAAAGCAGCCGCGACAAAGAATATTCTTCGATTTGATGGCAAGCAATCTTGATATCCCTATATTATTTCAAATAAATATGATAGCAAGCCAGAGGTATATGATGAAGAGTTTCTTGATTGGCATTGTTGTGTCGCTAAAGCCCATTGTTTTTCGCTAGACATTCTTTTGCAAAATTTGATGGCCGGTGGCTTATTCAGTCGTATAGACCTGGGCAGAATCTCAACTGTGCTAACAATGACATACGGTTTTTATGCTGGCATAAGTAATACGCGGACCTGTACGATAGACGAGCTGCATTGGATTTGTTCCTAGCGGCTACGGATCAGATATGAATTTTCAAGAATTCGTATCTCTTATTCCAACTGTTTTCGATAACTCGTTCATATTGTTCTCCTTCGTAGCTCACATGAAATGGGAGCTAATTAGCTAAATAATTAGGTCAATGAATACATGAAGTCAATCTGAGAATTGGCAAATGTGGAGAAATCGTAGAATTTAGCCTTGCACAGCAATGGTTGCCAGCGAATAACTTATTAGATTTACCCGAATTCTAAAACCTTCATTGCCTGAGAGATAAGAAATCCTGCAGGAATTTCCGGAGAATCAAGATTTTCTTGTTCGTGCTCAATTTATCAACACAATTAACTAAATGGTAAGATTTTATTTTGTTCCAAGCGTATGTGATGACATGATTATTAGAGTTTTTCATCTTTCGCCTTGCAGTGTTATTGTTAATCGGCAGACCTTCTTTTCACTCCTCTCACCTGAACTGTCGATTCATGCATCCTGCGCTTTCCATAATCAGGATTCCCTCATTCCTCTTATTCCTAGACCTCCACTGGTTTTGCATATCTACTCAGTGGAGTCATCATCAGATGACTCTTAAAATACCTGCACTGTTTCGTTCCCACTGTTTGCACTTTCGCGCTCGTTTCAGTGAATTTTTAGGACCTCTACTTTGTTAGAGATGCCGCGAGCGCTAAATGAGTGCAGCTTGCTTTAGGCGAACACTTCGCGAACTGCCAACTGCAGCAGTTGGTCTAGAAGTGAACACAAGTTTCTGAGGCAGATTTATAATCAGAAAATAGAAAAATTTGAAAATATTAGAGGAAAGCTGCGAAAGTTTATGAGTAGATTGGGACATGGACCAGCTGTGACTTCCGGAAATTAAGGCTTGGTTCTCTCATCCAAGCAGTTCTGGAACAGCACCGTTTCTTGTTTTCTCAAGCATCAATTATCCTACCTAGAACCTAAAGACAGTGTATCACCTCAATTTTTTTTCCTTTTTTTTTTCTCCGAAACTTGCACAGGAATGAGCTCCCGAGAACAGTGGCACATTCATTAAAGGCAGCACCCACGGAAATTTATGTGCTGGAGATTTCGCTGAATTTTAAGGTTTTTAGGGACGATGAACTCATAGACAGTGATGAGACAGCGTGAAACACGCCGGAAGGCGAGAAGTGAAGGCGCTGTTTTCCATGCGTCCACAGCGCGGACGAGTTTTCCGCTGAGGCTATACGCGCGTAACACTATGAAATCCTGTAGGTGGTGCACATTTTATACACTACACTGCACACTGTTCCATATTCAACATGGTACATTGGGCTAGACCACTCGTAGCATGTCAAATCAATAGCGTTAACTGGCGTGGCGGACACCAAAATGGCCACGCTCGGCTCTGTGTCCACGGCAGTATCTCCGTAGGAAGGTCGCTCTTTTCTGTGTTCAAGTTACCACTATGATTGTCTGGCGGTCGGCCACAAGGAGAACGACTCACCTCGAAAGTGAGAATTTCCGTGGGTGCTGCCTTTAACCGCGGGCTACTCGTACAGCCCACAATCGGGTCCCCATAAGAAGGTTCACTGGCCACCTGGGGCATTTCACCTAAATCACTGGAATCAGCGCGTCGAGCTGATCGAGAGTCTGCTAACAACTATGATGCGAAAACGAGAGCACACACTGCCTTTGAGTAATCGTTAATCATTATAAGCAGGAGGAAATAATGCTACATCCCACTTAAAACTACTACAGATACTTTTTTTGCTGTTTCGTCGGTTGAATGGAGGCTTCAAAAATCATACGAAAATCTGCAGTAAAAGTTTGCGCTGGAACCTTTCTGGCTAGTTATGAAGCCAAATTTCTAAACAGACAATAGATTCAATCCAGCACCATCAACAGTGGCATGAGCATCAAGGAGCATCCATCCCCAAATCCAGGTTCTTCCCTCAAAGTCGATGCATTGAATGACTCCGCTGGTCACCCCCTACACTCCCTCGACCCCCATGGCATTCATCTGTCCCATCTTAGCCCAGAAAACTTGCCTAGTTCTCCCCAGCGCTGCTCGTACGCTTGAAGGCTGCGGCCGCGACGCGCACATGAATCGACCAATCACAGCTCAGCAGCGTACGTCTTGTCACGCAGCCAATGGGCATAAGACTACTGGGGAGAAATAAGCTGGCAAACGTTGTACAATTACTTGTGATCCACCCTCTATATACAGATATTTGCTAATAATGCAATGTATTGCTACAATAAAATACCCTAACTGTCTTTGAGAAAAGGCTTGAGAATACCTTCACAGCAAACTTGAACAAAACATTGCTGATAGTTTAGTGGAAACTTTCAGGCAACTTGCTTCAAGGGTACTGAATAGGAGGACTGCTTCAAACCAGCTCGTCAAGCAGCAGCCGCGATTGCAAGTCGTCCACAATGACGCTGCCGACGCGGTGACGTCATCGCTCCGGAAGTGCAGTGTCCTCGCGAAAAATGCAGACGACGCTGCAAAAAAATGAGTGACAGCGTAACTAAGCCGCAGTCCAAGTTCGGGCGTCGATCGATGTGGCTGTTTTCATGCGCTGCTGCTGCGTCAGATGTGTGCCCTTCGGCCCTCATCCGCTGTGCGTGTGCCGCCGTCGACTGGTTCCACTCGTCCTGCCGGTCTGCTGAAACTGTTCGGTGAGTTCGTGCCGAAAAAGCGGTTGACTTCATTTCTTTCGCTTTATTCAGCACTCTCTCGCGCTTCTTTGGCTCGTCCTTCCTTTGCCACTTCTGACTAACTCTTCTACTCTTTCCAAGTTCTTTTGAAGGACTTCTCGTACAACAACAAATGGGCCGCCTGCTATCGAACATCAATCGCCACTCGACAATTATGCACGCTCGCTCTTTCTCACTCCGCGCGTTTTTGGTCGCGGAATAGACGCCCGGAAGGGGTTCGCGGCTCGTTTCGTTGGCAGCGCCTCCAGTGCACCCACTTTCTCAGCGGTCTCCTTGTCTGTTTTTCGCTAGCTATCATGTGACACCTCGCTCATGAATTCAAGGTACAGATGCCATGTTATGGGGTCAAAATTCCCAGAGTAATTGAAGAACTAACACAGTAATACAAATAATTATTATTGAAGGATAAATCTTCAGGATTTCTCCATTTTTCCGACTTTTGAGAGATATCTGCGCTCATGTATTCTCACATTTTTCTATTTATACTAAAGCAAGCTATGACTTGTGCTTCAAGGTGCTGAATCTCCGAAATTTCTCTACAGGAGACTTCTCTCAATCCCGCTTCTTCCCTCGTCGAACCTCCTTTGTTCCCGCTATTCGTGGGTTTGGCTGTTTTGGTAGCGTGCCACTCGAGTGAAGACGTTGTCCGTTGTGAAGCTTCCTCTGTCGGCTTGATCCATCCCATACTTCCGTCTTTCTTGAATACATCTTTGCTCATATATTCCCAATTTTCTGTATTTACCTTCAAGCACACGATGATTTGTGCTCGAAGATGCACCCAGAGCTGCATGCATCATTGAGATTACCCAGGGTAGATGTATTAACACTACAAAATCTTACCCATCGTTAGCATACGCGTCAATACGTTTATCCGGAGTAATCTTAATGATGCCAGGCACAACCTTCTACGATATATGAGTTCAGGGTCCACGAACTTTGTAAATTTGGGCGTTGCTGCCAAGATATCCTAGTTAGTGGAAGATTGGACATCACCAGCATTCCTATAATGGTAGGCAAAAATTTGGTAATCTATCCCCAACTGATTTTGACCAACCATTATTGACTTCATTGAGGGAGGAGTGGGAGCTCCCTGTTTCACGAGAATGAGATGGCAAAGGTTTTCCAGAATTGCTTCATCGGATTCGCAAAAATCAGAAGATTCCTTTCGATTCCCCGCTTGTGAAACCTTCCTCCGCCTCTTCGGGGTCCTCTTTGGTGGAGGTCTCTATTCTTTCTCCTTAATCTCTTGCCTAACAATTCATTCAATGCAACTGCTGGAAATTCAGCGTAACAGTCAATTTAGATTGATAAAGCATCGCGCAGCGGGTAAAGTCAGGTTCTCAAGCGGGGGTTATTACGAGGAACTGGTCAGATGCTATCAAAGAATATCTTATGACTGGATAGCGGAGATGAACACAATAGATCAATCTTCGGGCTTTTTTATCTGCATAGCGGTCGAGATCCGCACATTCAGTAGTTGTATCGCATATCACAGATCTATTATACGTTAGTCATGTAACGTAAGACCCATAATCGGGCTAAACTCGAAACTTGGTCAATAAGAAACGACGTTACTATGTAAATCCATGGTATTTTGCACACAATGTCGTTTTGCATATTCTATTTATTTTCTGTAGTGAAAGCTCTGATTTTGGAAACCATGAAAGAGTTGGGTGAGGTCGTTTCATCCCTTTTCATTCTATTACCAGTACCGTGCGTAACACGTACGCGTGTTTCTATCAGCCCTAATCCTAAGCTGATGAAAAAAAAAACGCGCGAACTGTGCTGGACAGGTTTTATATGAAGAATGGCTCGAGAGTACCTATCAACTGTTTTTTTTTTCGAAATATTAGGTGGCGTTTGGTAGCTTTTGCCACAGTGTTCACCGCGAAAGACTACTCATAGATTGTTTCGGAATATTTATCATTCTCATTTCCATTTGTTCTCTTTTGATTTTCCTCTGAGCTCGGCTCTGCCATCTCATGTCTCTATCGCATCGACGAAGCTTTCATAGGTGCCTAGGATTGCTATCCAGTGCAGTATTGTAGATTCAAATTGTCAAAAATTGTTCCTTTGCGGTATTTCCTACCCGCACTTTGTCCATTCAATAGAACAACATAATTTTAGCCATATCCAATGAGCTTGAACGTAAAGGAATGTCAAAAACTACTTGGTATTTTTTTCTGTGTCGATACGTGAGAAGACCAAAGCTAGTGTCAATTTCACCAGGAACTTGGAAGTACCTCTCATCCTTTCAAAGGCTACATGTGTCCACGTTACCTACTGATTTCTTATCTTAAAATCATCCGCCTCTTGTTTTGCCTAATTGCTTTCTGTCCTCTGGAGGGAACCTCCATTGATCTCGGAACTGAATGAGCCTTTATTTTTTTAAACGAAATGTGGACTTTTGTGGTGATAAGTTTCAGATATCGCAAGAAGGCATGGATTGCGAACTTCCCTTATCTACCCAAGGACTGGTGTTCTTTGAGGAAACTTTATTTCTCTGCGAAAATACGTATGCTAATAAATGCTAGATGCCGTGCTGATCCTTCTGCTCCAGTGATCCAGTCCTGGTAGTGGTCCTGCTGACCAACAACCTTACCGCCTTTGAAGCGACGTCTTTTTACTATGATGAATTTCTTAATAAGCACTAGCAGTAAGAAATTCATTTTATTTTAGTCATCTTCCTGCCTATTAGCACTCTGCTCGGGCAGAACTGAAGCTCATTATCGGCCGTTCATGGACTTGACAGTGATTGGTTCAATTACTCAGGTTGATGTCATAGGTTCATAAATCTCTCACTATGGTGCGGACCCAGCACCTCGTTCTCTGCTCCTTAATGAATTTCCGCATGAGAATTGGCTTTCCAATTCTGATTGCTTGCGTGGAGCGTCCGGCACGCGTCATGTGCTGTACTTCCATGGAGAATCGGATTCATCCCTGGAGAACGAGATTACGGCAGTGTCCTTGGTGCTAATGCTGCGTAGTTTCCACCGTCTGCGGCATGCTGATTGCCAAAACCTCCTCAGACCAACAGCTTTCTCTAGCCTTTGAAATCATATGCTAAACTCCGCTTGCCCATTCTTATTCCGACGAAGGTGGCGAGGTTTCTCAAGACTATTTATTTCCAAGGAAGTGAAATGAGAGCTATTGCCATTTCCTTCGAGTTTTTCAAGTCGAGCAAGTTTGAGCAGAATTGGCGAAATTTGCTAGAACAATTGAATTCCATCCAATAGTGACTATATAGCATTTGCTTCCAGTAGGAAAATTCTGCTCGGAGTCGCTTCTAGCAAATTTCCCTCTGAATCCGTTGTAATTTTCGTGGTTTCCTTAACGAATTCTTAAGAAAACAGACGAATTACTCACCTAATCAGGTCGTATGTAGGTGTCCTTAATTTAATGTTCAGGGTCATGTCTGTTCTAGTTCTTCCCTTTTTCATTTTTTCTCAACGATTGTCTCATACGTCGTATTCAAATAAATAAATAAAATAGATAAAATGCTGTGGCTCCGTGAGCTGTTCCTGATCTATTTTTCCAGGAGGAATTGTGCAGTGACATCATTTGTAATACATTTCGGAGAAAGGTTAAGGGCCACCAGCTAACATTTTTCTTTCCAATTTTTCTCCGATTTTGTTTTCTTTGTGTTGATCGTGCACACATGCATGTTCTTGTGATCATCCAATTCTCGCTCATTACAGGTTTTTTTGAAAGTCTTGGAAGCGATTATCTGTAATGTCCATTCATACCTATGGCAAAACCTGGTTCTCAAGTACATAGTGCTCTGCCTGGGATCAGCATGGGCTCTGCATGAGTGAGCATGTCCTATTCGTGGAATTTATCCCTCAATCCGATGCGGAGCACGGTTTCATCCCATGCAAAACACGGTTTCTGATTACCTGAGCCTGAGTATCATATCTCGTAACTATTTGGAATTTTATTGTATTGTCTACTTGCGTTCATTTTGTTCACTTTTTCATCTGTATATATAAAGTAGAATGTCTGTGCGTGTGTGTGTGTGTGTGTATGTATGTAATTAATAGAAATCGCGGAGAGTTAACCGATCGGGATCAAACTTTGCACACATATACATCTCAGGCCGGCGGAGGTTTTAGGCTACCTTAGGTTATCGATTGATTATCGATTTATCGATTTTATTGATTTTTCGCAATTTTTGCCCAAGGGTTGGTGAGGACATGTCTGCTGGGGTTATCCAACACGCTGAACGCGAATATGACAACCGTTTTGTACCAAGTATTGATTTATCGATTTTATTGATTTTTCGCAATTTTTGCCCACGGGTCGGTGGGGATATGTCTACTGGGGTTATCCAATACGCTGAACACGAATATAACAACCGTTTCGTCCGAAGTATTGACTTATCGATTTTATTGATTTTTCACAATTATTGCCCATGGGTCGGTGGGGGCGTGTCTACTGGGGTTATCCAATACGCTGAACGTGAATATAGCAAGGATTTCAGAAGAATTTACCAACGAAACAACTTTTCCTACTTTCTGGCAGAGATGAATGAAAAAGGATTTCTGGGTTGATCACGAAAATGATGAGCACTATGAAAGGACCGTTGGGTTTAACAGTTGTCGTCGTCAGCGTTAAACTGCCGGGAGAAATGAAACACCCGAGCGAAGCCGGGCATACCGTCTAGTATCCTATAATTGACAGTGTATTACATAGCTTACTACTATGTAGGTAGGTTCGTACTTCGCTCACTTCTCTACTCCTCCGAACAGGTTCCTCATTATTTCGTACCCAACTGTAAACAACCTGTGAAGGCCTGCACTCAACTGTAATTGTCCATTTTCCTGATTCCCTGAAAATTTTAGTCCTGCAGCATTTATTTGTTGGTTTCGTTCAGAACTGCTGCTATCGACATTCGTTTGTTCCAAAATTGGATTTCATTACTCTTTTTGCAATGTCACTGTGCAGCTTCTGTTTGATTTGCTCCATAATCCTATTGGATTTGATGGAAATGCCACTTGTCTGTGGTGGGATATGTAGAGCCCTGTTTTAAATCAAACAGGTGGATTTTCACAACCAAAGAGAAATCTCTCTGGAGCCATTTTTTCCGCGTCAGTTAGGCTTTTCGAACTCTTCCCGGAATATGCATGAGGAACGACTCTGACGTATGTATGCACATACATAGTTTTGTCCGTGGGTGTCTCATTGCATAGTAGCCGTCATCTCCTCGTATTCCTCATTTGGGATGTAATAACAGGCATCTGATTGCGAGATTCTTATCTCCAGGAAAACAAAACAGAACAACGATCACTTCTAGATGTTTACAAGGCAGATTCACTAGCAGTAGCGCACTTTTTCACACGAGAGGAGAACTTCCTTCGTGGTGTTTTCCGCTTTCGGGAGGTTTACTGGGGTAGGTATCAAAACTCAGCGGGACAATTCTCATTCATTCAGGTGCACTGCTTATGCATCTGTCCTTCCGTTAGCTCGCTGCTCTGTAGACAGTCAACTCGGCACAATCGATTTGACATTCACATCGAATTTCGATTTTTTTCACTGCTTAAATGTGTCGTATTTTGAGCTAGCGCAGACATTTGAAATAGCCTGCGAGTTTTAGGTCGTTGTGATATCAGCAGGTCGAAAATGCTTCAGTTGCCTGATTAACTCGACTTCGAAATTTTGATAGCCAGTCAAATGTCCCCTGCTCCGCTAGTCATCACCTATTCTTCAGCACTGTACTGCTTTTCTCTTGGCATTAATGCAGCTAAGAAACGTTGCGTTTCCGTCAATCTTGTACATTTTCACGCCTGAAGGAGCCATTATGGAAAATGTAAAGCTCGCTTCTGTGGGCAATGCTTTGTAATGTAATGATCTACTATCGGTAAAACGAGAAACATAAGGTATTGTAATAATGAAGATTTCGATATTCACATTGAGCACCATCCGAAAAGGGGTGATGGGAAGCGGTTCGGCGTAGGTTGTGGAACTCATGACACGGAAGAGCAGTGGCCGCCAACACCGCAAGTCCGTCAGTGGGGAAGATCGGAGCTCCGGATACCAACTTAGTAGGTCCGTCCACCAAGTCAAGGTCCACAACAGCACCGATCGCATTATGTAAGGAGGTGACAAGGCCAGGTGGATCACAGAACAAAGTTGGAAAGATTAGGTAAAGCAAACAACATTATGTTACTGGCATACCAAGAGCATGGTCGCAAGAATCACATAAGGAGGATGCATGAAACAATGACTGTTCAAACTATGAAAAGGATGAACAAGTCCTGCTCTCTGAAAAAATTTTCCATTATTCAAGCGATATCATAAGTTAAGACTAAGATCAATAAAAACCCCTTTGAAGAAACTCAACATTGGAACGACGATTCCTATGCTAGGAGCTCAGGCCTGTGGAATACCAAATTTCGTTCTTCGCAAAATTTGCGGAAGGGCCGCCAGAAATGATGGCGCTGCCGAAAAACGGCAAGCATTCTGGCGAAGGACTTGTCCGCTGTCTTTCTTTTTTTTGCATCTGGTTAGCACTAGCGTTTTTTCTGCGATCTTGTCAAAGTTGGCCTTGTGCTTGTTTTTCAGACACGAGTGAAAGGACACATATGTGCAGATCACAGCTCAAGAGGCTAGTATATGTAAAAGTTATGGCAAAAAAATAGATACAGTAGAACTTAAAAAATGAATAAACATGCAATCAAACCAGATTGTATCGAAGCTTACTTTCAGTCGGAGGAATGCACCTTGGTGCCAACCGATGAACAGCAAATCTCCTATGTCTCTTTTTGGAAGTTATGGGACCCCGGTTTTTTGCTTCAGGAGTTTTGCTCTCCTCATGTTTTTCTTTCAAGATGCGGCGGTAGATGGATGATAGCGAACCACAATTACCGTTCATGCCCTCCATTATTTTCTCATTTTCTATTATTTAGTTCTCACTACTTTCGAGATTCAGTTTTCGCTCAACAGCTCTTCTCACTTATGGTTCGAGCTAATATTCTTAGTGACTTTATTTTTCGTTAACGAGCAAGAGACAGCAAGAGGTCGCTTTATCGTGATTTTTTTCTTCATAAAAATGCTTAAAACAATTCATTCACGTTGATTGCTAGGCACGAAGCATCTGTGCTCGTATTCATGAACGTTCCCGGCAAAGACGTCACCTAGCCACTTTCATGAAATGGACGAGCTCCCCAAGTGAAAACGGCTATGTTCTGCTGAAGCTACTCGCCTCGGTCAACGAAGATAGGTGGTAGCAAAGAAAGAAAGAGAATCCATGTTTTGCTCGGGAAACTCGTGCACTTTGAGTGAGTATGGAGCTAGGAGCCTTCCCGGTAACATTCATGAATACGGCGACTGGGAAGCGGCTATCAATGCGTTTCGCTTCTTCAATGTTTTCGCGCAAACAGTGGAGTCTTTCGAATGCGCGTGTTTGTTTAGCGGTGCTTGCAAGTGCGTTTTGTACTATGCCAGCGATTTTTCCTAGAATTTGAGTCTTGGAGAATCCACAAGGACCTCTGAGGAAGAGTTTTACTGGCATGGTTACCTCTCAGAGAAACACCGGGCTGTTGACCATTGCGTGTCTCATCATGGGTAGCTAAAATCGAATACCGGTACGGTTCCAAAGGGTGTCTGACCCGGAACTAAGTAAACCGTGCCGTGAATTCACCATTAGATTACCCAGGGTAAGCGTGTTGACGGCCATGTTCACAATGTGAGACTCAACATGTGAAGCTAAAACGCACTCGAATCCGGGCACGGTTTTCTGCCGCGGTATGCGAGACCTGGAACTGGGTAAACCTTGGAGGTGACCATAGGCTTACCCTAGGTAATCGCAGTGGTGAATGCGGCCTCTTGTGTATTTTTCCCATGCACACAAACGGAGGTGTCAATGTTTGGAGTGATGACTTCGTGCAAACAAACATCCTAGAAGAAATCTTTTCGAGTCAGACCCCACCCCCCCCCCCCCC
>JARK01001463.1:260154-289141 GCA_000688135.1 Ancylostoma ceylanicum
CGCCGTCATCGCAGGCTTTCTTCACTTTCAAGCAGCTTGATGAAGTTGTTTTGGCATTGCTCGCTCCACTGACATATTTCTATAAACGAATTGATTTTCCGTTACAATTGGCAGGTTTTATTACTTGTTTATTTATTTATTTATTTACTTATTTATTTATTTATTTATTTATTTATTTATTTATTTATTTATTTATTCAAACACACCAAAGATGCACCAAAAAAGGAGATGAAACACAAGCGCGAGATGCTTCCATGCGAGATAGGCTTAGAGTCGCCCTTCTCTTACGAAGCGTGAAGTCCTCAGTTGAGATCCATGTTCCATATCCAGGAAAACATAGCGATACGGCGTGCTGTCTTCTAACCATACAAAAGTTGTTCTATAAAAGAAGACCGATAGGGCGAGCTCTTCCTTCCGCAGAATCCATGAAAAAGTCAGCGTCAATACGGCCGGGGCTTCAGACGGGCACGCCCCATATCCGCAGCGTTCAGGGAGCCGCCGTCAGTTCACGGACGTCAACGCGTTGATGACCTCGTCGATCCGCTCCTGCGTGTGTGTTCGTTTCTCTGTATCGATCGCTGTGCGTCGAGAGCAATTTGGTGGTGGCTCGTCTGCTGAGCCCTTTCCAGGATCAATCCCTATCCGACCGGCTGACGCCCACGCTGTTCCCATCGGCCAGCCAGCCCTCTGTGCTGCGGTACGACTCTCGTTCGTGTCGTTCTGTTCTGGAATACGCCCCGCTTTTATTTGCTTTTTCTACGCAGCCGAGCCTTGCACTTTCAGCTGCACTAAAGGCATGCATTTCTGCTGCTTTTCCGTCTTTGTCGGCGTTCGCTGACGCCATCAAACCCATTTCGATATCTGCTGCGATGACTAGATATGTTTCAATGACGGGTTGTGGCTTCGTCTTTTGATATTTCTCAGTTACGACCTCGAGAAGCTCTTAAGGGAATTTAAACTATCTCTCTAGCTCTCCTGTTGCGTATTTCTCAGGGGCCACCCTACATTTGCAGTCTTAGAAAGAACGGAAAAGTTTGATTCACGTATCAGTTTTTTTGGCTTTTAGCGCACATCTTTGAAAGTTCCTATCCTTTCTTCTTCCCGTCTTCGCAAGTGGACGAGTTTTTGCTGAATAGAAAATGATAAATTTCGAGATGGATCGGTAGTATTCAATGACGGTCACTAGCTAGTGATGTTGCCCGTAAAAACCGTCGAGTTTTTTGTCCGAGAAACAAGTCCACCCTGGATGAGCAGAAAGCTTGGAATCCATACGGGAAGGTTCACGATCGCGCTGCTGAGATCCATATCTATACATGCAATTCATCGCGTTTTTGTATGGATGCGATAGCGTGGTCAGTAGCGCTCCCCAAGCTTTTCTTCAAATGGATACATTAACTGAGAGGGTGTAATGTCTCCTCAAGTTCTCCTCATTTTACCATCGAGAAATGTCAAACTCCAAATTATTCGCCGCTTAAATATTAGGTAGGACCCAAAGTGTTCCACCAAAATTCATTTCCGGAATTTCTTGACCTTGAGTTGAAATATCATGACAAAAGAAGGAATGTGATAGAATGCTCTACTACTTCTCCACTACAAAAACTGGTAGATCAGGTTCCATCTATGGACAATTACTTGATTGTTTGGAAAAAAAATGTAAAATTAGCTGCAAGACTTCTGGACCAACCTATTATTTTGAAATTAAGCACGCCGAGGTGCTATCATAAGCAAGCTGCACCAATCAAAAACCAAACATCGCCCGGCTCAGCGGTGTTCAGTTTCAACTGAAGTGAATCATGATTTAGATGGATCGTAAATGGTGCAAAATTCGCTAAACTTTTTCTGATTTTCTGTTTAATCACGCACGGTCAACGGCTATTCACTGTCTAATGGCTTACACGTGGAGAAAATGCGCAGGAGTGGAAGGGAAAGAAAATTAGTTAAAATTAAATCATTTAGTTTACTGTGAGAACCTTTGTTCCTTAGTTCCAAAAATATAATTTCAGATCAACTTCATGGAATATTAAAAGAAATAAGGTGCGTCTGGTCGAAAGCTCAGTAAATCCAGAAAAAGATGTTTTGCATGAATGTGCACTGGTTCTGCATCAAATTGGAAAAGATTTTCACAAACTCTTATTTTCTATTATACATGGATAGATATTAGATATTTCACTTGATTTACTCGATTCCATCTTTGAATAGTCACTGTTTGCATGAGTTGAATTCCGTGTCATTGCTAATATCGAATAACAAAATAACCCGACCAGATCTATACTTTCATGAATTCGATTAATAGGAATAGATCGTATATTCGACATATTCGACGCGATGTGGAAAGTTCTACATCGAGTAAAATGTCTAGTAGAGGCTTTCTTTGGTTTTAATGGTTGATACATATCTGCGGATTTTACAAGCCCATTTCGCAGGAGTCCTCACGTCTTGATTTTGAGGTCTACATATTTTAGTCCTACACAGGACCCGGTTTATAGATTTCCTGAGTGTAATGCTGAGTACTTGCTTCTTTAACGGAAATAACAACTTCTGGAAGATGCTTTTTTTCGGGGGCAACGAGCCAGAAACACCCCAAATGGGTCAAAGCAGGCGTTTTTGAGCTACGTATTTGGGCCAGCAGTGCTTGCTGTACTTATGTTTCGAAAACGAGGGGAGAACCCCTGGATTATTACTTCTAGTCAGTGTTGAAATGAACGTTCTTTGGAGGGAGTCAATCAGGTCCTCTAGCTCTCTAATCTCTTCTCATTTTGCATTTAGGACGAAATCCTATGAACGTCGAGCGCATCAAAGCTTGCATAGCTGCAAAACCTTAAAAAGTGTTGATTCATTTGGAGCCTCAGTTGGTGATACACTGCACGTTTCCTTTTATGGATTCTATTTTACGGGATTCATTCAGTCACGCTGAGCTTTTCCACCAATTTGTGTGCAAAATCATAGATTTTACTAGAGCAGTGTCAACATTCTGCTCAAACCCGCATTTTTCTGGTGAGTTTCTGGTGTTTTTCTGATAGTTCCGGTGCTTTCTGTTGCTTTCTTATGGTAATTTCTAGGACTATTTGCGAATTCTGCTAGTAGCTGCACTGCTTCTGCTTGCCTTCTTCCGCTGAAATACATAAATGAACTTTTCTTTCGTAGAGTCCTTCGTTAGATCTAACTTCTTGCATTTCAGTGGATCTCTTCTATCCCAACATTGTTTACTTGTCTTCGCGAGGTTTACCACCTCTTGGGTTCCCTCTTTTCCTGCTTTTTTAGTTTTTCTTTTTGTTTTCGTCCATTCCTTTTTTCTAGCTACGCAGCTTCGCGTATTACAACATGTGACATGTACCTCACGCGCCGCTCAGAAATATTTCTAAAAATCAACGATGTGTTCCAGCCGCTGTCAAAGTATGCGCTTCCTGGATTATTATAAGTATTTTACCAGTATTTTCACTCAGAACGAAAGATACAGAATTTTCCTTTCCTTATTTTTCATTCTCTTTTTCTTTTGTGGATGTTTCTTTCATACTCTTACGTTCCATGAGGATTGAAGTTTTTATTTTTAACGATATTCATTATATTTATTTAGTTTTCATATGTAGCAGATTTTTGTTTATTTTTATTACCATCTTCTAATTATTTGTTATCAGTTATTTAATATTAAAATTCTTATTTTTACTTCCTTTGCAATTCCATTCGGATCCATGGAGTGACGGAGTTGCTAATTTTTTCCCAAGCCCCCCCCCCTGGCTAGCCACTCCTGCATCCGGCACTGATAGCTCATGCTAACAAACTATGCCAAGAATCTACATTTTCGTTCATATGAGCACAAAATTTATGTTGCTTTTTTATTCCATCATTATTTTTGTCCTTATTTTATCTCTACTATTATAATTCTAAAACAGTTTTTGTAAACAGTTGCTCCTCGCTTCTACGAAAGCATTTTTATCCAGAGAACAGCCACACCTGCTTGATTTGTGAGGTGTATGCTGTCCACTCTGTGCTTTTCTCAAGAAATGACCGTTCCGGTTTGCACACTCAAGTTCGTGTTTGCTTTCCGTATTAGTTGCCTTTCCCTTACCCTTTTATAATCTGCCTAGTTCACTCTGGCTCTGGACATTCTTGAGTTTTCTGCATGATGTACTTTCCGCCACGAAGTAGTGGGAATCGCGCTCTACCTCTTTTTGCTTTTAAGGCCACTATTTCTATTTAAAATTTCATGTTATTGTAATTAATTCCATCTACTGGCTAAAGTTATTGGCTAGAGAAAATTAACTCAGAAGATTCGCTCCATAGCTTCTTGTCAACTAGTAATGAGGTTATTTCGCTTGCCTTATAAGTCCTACGATATTTTTTCCGTTTATAATAAAATCTTTGAAGTCATTGTCCAACTTCAGACTGATTTTGAGATGTTTACATCAGAAAAGTCGCCAGAGGACTCTGATCACGATGATGTACACATGATTCAGTGTCAAAAAGCCGTTTTCGATCCAACTCTTTCGTGGAGAATTTTGTGCCCATCGAGACATCTGCCACAAAGAAGCTTGTCAGCGATGAATGTCAACACCTGCGTAACCTTGTGACGGACGTCTCAGTGGTCACTTTGAATTCTCCCCAAAAAATGGATCAAAAATGGATCTTCTGCATTTTTATTGCATCATATTTGTATACCACTGTTATAAGCCTCTCCTGACGGTTCTTTCCTTGTAAAAATCTAGAAACCGATTCTGAAGTGAGACGTTATCTCTAGTTTGAATATGAATTGAAATCGCGTTGATAAATGCGTTACTAGGCTAGTTTTTATATAATTGGTTTTTATTCTGTCAAACGAATAAGTTGCTATACACCTGTGCGGTGCTAGGCACTGCGTCAAGCGATTCTTCTGGAGAGATTCGTCTTCTTCAGGTTTCAGTTTGCACTACATATTGAACCGTAGGTAATGTGCTGTTGGATGCCCAAACTTTCTCGTTTAGTCGCTGTCGAATAATCTGCTACGTTATAGAGAAGATTTTATATTTCCTGCATTCTCCATGTGACTATTCGTGAAGAATCTGGCTCGGATTTTTCTTCGACTTTGCACTCGCAGATGCATGCATGCCGAATGAAAATCGAATCACTTAGTTGATTCCATTATCAATTCAGAACCCAATCCTGAAAATTCGGATGCTGATGGAGAGGAAAGCGCTAAATCCATCCTTTTCATTCCTCAGGAGTCCTATTTTCACCTCTTATTTTTATCTCTTCTCCGGGAATCCGAAGTTTTATCCTATTCGAAGTCGAATTTTTGAATTCAACTTTATCTAATGCACTATTCGCTCTTATGTATACGACCCAGTATACATACTTAGAATAGCTCTATTCACATCCATGGGTAGTTCGGGGATCGTTGCGGCGACTTTTCACTTTTCTATCCTTCTTTTTTATCTTTCTTTTCAGCAACTTCTCTCAATTCCACTGTTGTTGGCTCGGGCACAGACAGCTGTGGGAATTTTATGGTTCTTTGGAGGCGAACACCTGCATGTATAATATCATCCATTTGCTGGAGTTTTTTCTGTCTTCAGATTCATTTCGTTCTCCTATCTGTTTCTCCATTTTGTTCAAAGTGTCTCTTCACTCTGGAATCTCATTTAGCGCTTACCACTGTTTAATAACCCGCAAAGGTAAATTGTACCTTCACCGCAAGACAAGTGACTATCTCAGGCTCTTCTGTTTCAATGTTTGGGTCTATTGCCTATGGTAGTTCCGGACATCATACAGTGGGCGTCAATGGCGGTGACCCGTCTACGGCCTCGAAAAGCACGCGCCGCCACCGCGCCCCTCACAGCAGAATCGTCGCTGCGGCGGCGAATCTGGGTTTTCTTGATAGTTGTTCATCACATTTGATGATAACTAATAAGAAAACGAACTGGATATCAAGAAAACTCCGTAATTTGATGTCTGGGGGAGGGTGTCTGCTTGAGCGGCGCGGTCGCGCCACGTACCTTTTGAGGCCGCAGACGGGTCACCGCCATTGACGCCCACTGTATGTATATCACTACAAACCCCCGAAATGAACTGAGCACATACCGTGCCGTTACAGAATACAGACCATTAACCACTTGATGCACGATTAGAAGGGAAACCTCGGATTTGTGCTGAAATCCCGAAATGAATCTTGTGCCCAGCTACGAATGTTTTGGACCATTTCCCTTCTAGTTTTTGCACCAAAACACCCGCCAGACTACCCTGATCGCACTGTTATACATAGGATTCTTTACAAAAGTGTCAAAAACTTGTTTTTTACCCCAACTCTCAGCACTTTGTCATAAAAACTTAGCGGAATGTGTTTTAGCTAATTCTACAGGTTCAATGGTGGCTAATGCCTAGTGTTCAAGGTGTGGCTAGCGCTATTCGGAGCACTCGTAAAAAATGAATCACCTTTTTACGATTCGTACAATGGTCAATTTGGGGTTGTTGTCTTAGTGACCTTAATTGACGTTACTAACGGTGTAAAAACGTCGAGTAAGTAACGTTCTGCGACAGTGCGCATCATTGAGATTATCTAGAGTAAAAGTGTTAATACAGCGCAAATTTACCCATCGTTAACATGCACGTCAACAAATTTACCCTGGGTAATCTCAAGGATGCATACATGCCTTGGTAAAATTTCAACGTGGAACAAATGAAGCATGTAGTGCTTATATTTTGGCATATAATTCAGATTGCAAGTGTCGAAATGAAAACCATTTCTCGGAGAATGAGGCAAAAATTTACGTGAGATCTATATTTTATAAGTTGTTAATAATATAGCATTTGCTGTTCTACCAGCTTAATCTTCTTGAGGCAATGTCCGTTTGTGATCGTTTGCACTCAAAACCTTGCTTTTAGCGAGTTTTGTTTTGAAGGCGCCTACTAGGCTCCTCGTCATCCGTTTGATATGACGTTAGGGATCTCAAGAGCTAACATCGTCTAAGAAGTGCGCACTTTCCCCATTGATTGCCGACAAATTGAAAGTGCCTGTGACCACTCCCATTATTCCCGATTAGTGGCTCCGGATTCCTCTTTTTAGCCACCAAAAGCTGAATATCGACTGTTTTTCCATGCATTAAAGCATCTAAAAAGGGTTTTCCTGGTCTTAGCCTCAAGCTCACATTGGAGTGACAGCCTTCCCTTCCATAGTTTAGGTTGGTCCAAAAGTCTTGCACCAACATTTATTTTTCATTCCAGATTTCCTTGGTCCTAAAGTGAAATGCTCTGGCAATTGAATGTGGTAGATTGTTCTACTACTTCTCAACTTAAAAAAAAAACGACAGACTAGGTTCCATCTATCAACAATAATGTTAAGATTGTTTGAAAAAGAGTAAAATTTAGTGCATGACTTCCGGACTAACCTATGGCTGGAAAGTTGATCACTCGTATTTTTTCATGGCGATTTCATAAAGATACACTTGACCGTATGTGCGAGCAGATACCACCTTGTGCACTCATCCCTATCAAAAATCCCAGCCCATACATTCTGGCACACCCTTCACTTCATTGCATTCGATTGCGTTGAGCTGTCATCTTGTTGATTTGTTGTCTTGTTTTGCACATTTTATTTACGCCTTTCCTTGCCGAGTTTTGGGACCAGTGGTGTTGAGTAGACTTTTTCTTCCTACAAATAAGAGTGTTTATTTCAAGACGCCGTATGCATCATTGAGATTACCCAGGGTAAACGTGGTGACACCCCATGAATTTACCCATAGTTAACACATGCATCAATTCCTTTACCCTCGGTAATCTGAACGATGCATTCAGGCCTAGGTGTATTAACCATAATTCTAGCCTCGTAGCCAAACAGCAGATTGATAAGGGTTTGAATTTTTTTCAGTGCATGCCTCTAGCTAGCCAGAAGTGTGGGTGAGCGAGTCCCTTTTTGAAACTTCGTGGTTGTCGCTGGTGCCTGGGACGAGTTGCTCTGTCAAATTATGAATGATATATTGCTGCAGGTTTCAGCAAGGTGATGGATTATAGTCGTCGCAAGAATATCCACGCGTTTCCTTGCCGGAAGACTGCCGCGGGATTCGTGAACGTTGTGAGCAGACGTTGACCTACTAGTGAACCCAGTGCTTCGATTTTAATCTGAAATGGATTAATTTTATCCTGAACTTTTGTCACGTCACATAAAGGAAGATTTCCAGGCCAAATAAATTGGTAGTTTTTTTTTTGTACGATACACATACATATGTCTCGGGAATGCACACATCATTGGGATTGCCCAAGGTAAGCAATAGCAATCCCAGAATTTACCTATCGTTAGCTAGAGCGCCAACTCGTTCACGCTGGGTAACCACAATGATGCATCGAGGCCCTAGGTCCGCGCTATGGTCACAATTTTCCTGGGGACACGCGGAAACACTTGGTCGGTCCTAACGGTCACTTTGTGGAAATTTTGAGTTTGCAACCATACAACTGGCCTCGGCAGATTTCCGGTTCTGTGGGCACTGAGCGTACGAGCAATTAGGTTTAATTCTGTGCCCAGGTATTGTTGACCGGGTGGGTTGAAGTGCTATTGTTGACTTATGGAGGCAGCAGCGAGCATGGGCACGCTCCACAGTGACATGTCAATAATATTGTCGTCCTGAAAAACAGCAATGGGTCACGTTGGCTCTGTTTTCTCGTTTTTTTTTCTATTGAATGCTAGTGTTTTTCTATTGGAATTCTCCAGAGTTCCATAAGACAGAGGGACAGTTTTTCATGCTGGAAGGATATCTTGCTATGACTGTATTTTTATTTGATGACTGAAATACTACGAATACACATATGTGCTTCCACTCATCTTATAGCTCTGTGGTGTGATATTGTGGGATTCGCGAACATTCCCGGGAAGGTATTACCCTTTTTTCAGTGACGGCCAAGTTCTTCTGATAAAAAGGGTATTTCGTGACATAACGACTTGCCACAGTCAGAAGCAACAAGTCATGCTGAACAAAGCGAAATATTTCTCATTATTAGATGATGTAGCTCTGCTCCTGAGTGAGAGGGAAGCTCGGAACCTCCCCAGGAACATTCATGAATCCCAGCACTGAAGCATATCTCTTCATCTCCTTCTTCTTCCTCTCATGTGCTTGTCAAGGCTATCCTTGTAGTAATATGAGGTTCCACGTGTGATTCCTGGAATTCGTAATGGTATAATTCCCAATCGTTTACGTGGCTTTTCAGCGTAGCTACTAGAACTGTGAATATATTAATATTTTAACGTATGACTCACATCGCATCGCTCCACTTGTTCACAAAAAGTGGTGCGTTGTACACTTTCACATTTAATCCATGTCCAGCAGCTTCGTTCGCCGCACCGAATCTTCAGTTAAGGGGCTGAGTGTCTCTTGTAGGGCATGGTATCTCTGCAAGGGGTGTCATACATGTTATACAACTGCAGTTATGACCGAATACTATAATACATACTTTGGTGCTTTGATGATCCATCTTCACTGCTGGATTGGGCTTCTCAGCGTGTGCCACGTTCGGTCCAGGTTCCTCTGTCTCGGATAGTTCTCATCCAGTTTCACAGCTGACTTTGTTCAAATATGACCGGACAACACATTAGATATTTGAATACTCTTCTTTGGAAACCAATTCGAATGTTCAAACAAGCAGAACAAGCAGTATAGCTGTGGAGGACAGACTAGTAAGGGTGTAGATCTTTTATCGAATACGTAGAAATTTAGAAGCAATCGATTGAGTTTAATAAATCAACAGGGTTCGATTGGATCTTAAAACCGACTTCAATCCATGTGTTTGCAATCATTCGTAGGATTCCTCTTGAGTTTGGTGACCCAATTATTATAGAATCAAACTTCCGACAGTATATCGATAATCGATTTTTCTGTGGAGTCCATAGATTTCTGCATTCAGGGGTGGGATTCATAAACGTCTCCGGGAAGGCCCTGGGCTCCCCGGTTAGGATGTAGAAGTTTTTTTTTCGAACAGAACGTTTTATACATATGTCCCGATATTTTAACCATTACTTCTTATCACGGGCTCAGAAGAATAGCTTGAACAAAATCTGCCTATTTTAGCGTGGACAACTTCTCCACTTTTAGGGAGTGGTAGGTCCCAATTTTCCCAGGAATATTAATCAATCTCGCCCCAGAGGAGGCATTCTTGATACTGGACTACCCGGTGCACTCCTTTTACGAATGTAAACTCAATTCTTTGCTTTTTACACTACTTTTTTATTCAAATCTGCAAAATATCCTCGAAACAATACTTCCTATTATACGTCGGACCGAATAAAAATCGAATAATTTCGTAACTTTGATAACAATTCGGGAAACAATTGAAACCTCCAGATTTCCGAGAGTGAGAAGGCCTCAAAGCTTTTCTTCTCTTTCATATAGCGCCACAGTGGTCCCTAATCTTAGAGCATTAGAACTTTCCAGTTATTCGATTTTTATACGGCCCGAAGTGAACTTCCTATCTCTAATTTCATGGCGTCGCCTATAGCTTATTTTTATTCGAGAATATTGCTTGTGACGGAAGGATTTTCGCCAAGTTTTTCCAGTAGAACATGCACATGTCTACCCATCGCTGCTTCGTATCTGATCATCTGAAGTAGAATGTCGAATCATTTTTGAGATAGGATTTGATAGAAACTCAAAGGTCTTGGTCGATGCCCCATCCTGTTTGGTTGACTATGTATTTCAGGTTAAGGTAAAGGTTTTGTTTATTTTAGTTTCGCGCCTTTATCCTTTATTTTGTCCAAATTGAGGGTATCAATAAATAGATAGATAAGTTATTCCCTAAACCTAGGCCTGATAACGGCAAATGTCCTTGTACTTGTCCGCATACGTCTATTTCTAATCAAGAAATAAATCATAAATTAATGATTGAATCAAAATAAGTGAAAAACGGCTCAACTTCCGTTTCGTACTTTACCCTTATACGGAAGCTGAGCTAAAAGCATAGGACTTCCCCCAGTACTCGTCAGTAAGGGAGAGGAAGTCTCAAGCTTCAAGCAAACACAAACATGAGAAACTAACCTCTCACCTGGATCCTTGTTCTCCTTGTCGGCCATCGGAGGAATAGTAGACTAGGAATATGAATAAAAGTCTCGAACTTGGGTAATTAAACCTACACCTACACTTGTTTCCCTACTTTTTTACCTGATTCGCTGAGACATCAACATTATTTCCTGAAGTACACAGCCAATTGCGTGAATATACAAGATTCTTCCTATTCAGAAGAAAACCTTCAATCATGAAGCTGTTGCAGATGCCTTCGACGACGAGCTTATGAACCTCACAGGAGCAACTCGATCGCCAACTGTCGTCCTGGCGGACAACAATCCAGCCTACTCCTATGGCTTTGAAGCGCCGAAGACGTCGAGCTCCAATGGAGGGTGAGTGTTCTTTCACCTCTTGACTAACGGATAGTTCGTTCTTTTTGAGTCTTTCATTTCTTTTCGACGAAAATCGTCATTTCCTCAAGTTTGCCACACCCAGCAACTTCGCCGACCCGTTTCCTGACGCGATTATGTTTCTTCGGCGATTAGCAGCTGTAAGCCTGTTCGTTGACGTCATGACACACTTGTTTTTTTTTTCCTCACACAGTGGATATCGACTCTTCTTTCGCCCTCATCCTGCATTTTGATTTTGCTTTTGGTTTTTCTCACGTAAATAGCTGTGTTCGCACTTGGAAATGCTTGAATCCTTGCATTTGGTCAGACCCGCTGGACGTTCTGGAGCATTCTTCTTCCGAGCACCATTGCTGTAACATCCGAACGTCGCTCATGTTGCTGGAATTTCCATTGTTCCAATTTTTCTCAAAGTTTTTGACCGAATCATTTATGTAGGCCACTATGTAGGATCTTGCAATGTTCACCTATTTTTTCCTTGGGCTGAGACAACCCAGGGTAAACTCGTTGATATCAGACAGATTTGCCCATCGTTAGCATGGGTTCCGACGTGTTTACCAAGGTAATCTCACCTATGCATCCAAGCCCTGCTGTTCTACCTTGCTTTGTGACCTTTGCCTAAAATACTCCAAATTAGAAAGCGTAGGCACGACTACATCAATAATTATTACTCATGTAATTTTTTGAGGTCTTGAACTTCTTCCCTCGTGTATCTGCTGTTCTAGTGCTATTTTGCGCTCCAGAACATGCTTGTGCCCCGCCGTACGGATGCAGCCATCCTAGGGACCACGTTTATCTGGCGAAAACAATCCGCTGGTGGTGGTGTGAATAACACTCTGCTGATTAGCGATTGTTTTTCGTGGTAGAAGTTTTGACGAAAGCCGTATGGACAAGCTGTCAGTGCTTAACAACACATGTCGTGTTTCCTATATACTATTTTTATTGAGCTGCTAGAAGATCGTTCCTGGAATGCAGTAGAATAGTTTCGAGTTGTTAGAGAAGATGGTAGTCGATCTTCATTGGGGATATCCTTCCGGTGTTGTCGCCTTCATCAGAACCTGGAACTTCAAAGATAGGAGTAATTTACCCTCTCAAGCGCTCAATCGTTATACAGGATACCATTCATCCATTTAGTACATTCAGAAACAATAGCGGAAACACAGATTAGGTCGGGCCTTTTACCTTACATAGTAGCTGACACGGAGCTAAAACAACGGACCACTATTACTATTCCTGAAATGTTCAGACTTACTGGTTGCTATCAATATCAATCTTAACTTTGGGAATACAGCAGGCACGTGCGGAGTACCCGTATCCGGTTATCCGTTCAGCCGTTACCTATAGGTTTTGGCCATACCTTTACCAGCAGTGTTATGCGGGTTTTTAGCATCAGATAACGTTCGGGATAAGGTAGGTAATTGTTGTTTTCGATTAACACTTTTTCCACCTTGTTCCGTCGGTAGTTTATGCTCTTGTGGAAAGATATAAGAAGCTAGTGCAGACCTTGAACCTTTTACTCTTTGCCAGATTTCGTGCTACTCTGAAAACTCAAAAAAAGCGTTGAAGTCACGTAACCAGAGCATCATTTGCTTTTTTTGCTGAAATTCTTCTGGAGGTGTGGGGTGGGTGGTGTTTTCTACGACAAACTCTTAGTCGTTATTCGCTATCCGGACCATTACCCGGTTCTTCGAAGATCGCGTGTCCGCTCATTCCTGGAACGCAGAAAGGTAAAGCCACATAGATCTCTTACGGATTTGAACTTCCTAAGAGCAGGACTGCAATATCTTTCTCTATTTATTTGAAGTTAACAGAGACACCCTGCTAACATGCGTTGCTTTCCCTACATGGAAGAGATAGCACCTTCTATTTCAAATCCTGGCACATTTTCTTCGATTTGTCAACCTCACCATTCGCTTCCCTTGATTTCATGCTGTCCTGAAAATTCGAAAAAAAGCGCCAAAGCAACACAGCCAAGGCATCATTTGCTCACTGAAGCAGATGCTATCATCTCAAGTGTTGCTCGGGGATCAATAGCTTTCCCTGTTCCTTCTTCTGCGTCCGAAACTTCCCAGTTGTGTTGCCGGGAAGCCTCGTGGATGCTTTGCCTGTGTTCTTGCCCCGGCCGTTCTCTCTCTTTCTCTCTGTCTAGTGTTTTACACCAGCACTTGCAAATCCGTGCTGCTTGTGTGCGATGCCATCCTCGCGTTTCGCGGCGTTGGAACCACTTTGTTTCCCCTGGAAACATTTTGCGACTTCCACCTCGATTTCTACGTGGAAAATTCCACAGTTCAGGAGACTGTAGCTCCTTCTAATACACCCCTTCGATCTTAGAGGGAGTTGTTGAAGTAAATATTTTCCTGCGTCTTATTTTTTGCCACCAAATGTCCTGTTTTGTCGTTTACGCCCTGGACGTGCTTTCCATCAGAGACATCATCGAATTAACGCATCTCTTCGCTCCGTCACCTGCCCTGCACGTCGCGGTTTCCCCGTCTTCCAGCCACGGGATCGGTCGATTCGCCGTCTCGTCCATCATATGTCCGATCCGTTTGCGCCTATTGATCGTCTCCAATTTCGAGCACTCGCTTTGGCACCAATTGTTCCTCTTCCGCGCTTATGAGTATCGCCGATCAATGGATTGATGCCGTTTTGTTGCAGCACTTTCTGGTCTTAGCATCAAGCCCTCATTGGAATGAGTTCCTACCAATTTATCTCCTAGGTTGATCCGGAAATCTTGTACCAACACTTATTTTTTGATTCAGAATTTCTTGGTCTTCAATTGAAATCCTTCGGCAACAGAATATGATAGGTTGATCTACATACTACTTCTCAACTACGGAAATCAGCAGACTAGGTAACATCCGTGGACAGTAGCCTTATGATTCTCAAAAGAAAAATCTTCAAAATTTGGTGCAACACTTTCAGACCAACCAAATAGTTGGGGATCAAAGCCATCGATTTCATTTTACGTATTCTCAACCGTGGAATTTGCAATTTCCGTTGGCCGAAAAATCGTCAATGGTTAGCGCTTTGCTGTACTGAATGCTAAACACAAATTATGTATTGTTATAGTTTAAATTGAGAAAAACGACAGATTTGGTGGAACATAGTGAATATACATAAAAAAAGATGAGAATGAAGATATAAGCAATTATTCTGGAGCCAGTTGTGATGATGTCAACATTATGCATAGTGTCAACATCATCAGTAGACATTATCAGTAAACAAAAGAACTAAAGCATCAGCGTAGTTCGTGCAAAAACAAGTATTGGCCCTCACGGGCGGGGTTTGCGTCGCACTTCAACAGTTCATATTGATCAAAATTTTTGTTTGTCATTCTTTTTACAGAAGGAGTCGGTAAGGGGGAGTTTTTTGTTTCAAAAATTCTCGTCCTTACACGAATCTCTATGGTCATGGCTTCTGTTATGCAAGGTTTGAACACATTCTGTATCTATTATTAATTATTCAGATTTAAAATCACATTCTGAATAATTACATTTTTAAAACCCCGTAGTTTAGATCCCCCTTGCCGACGGACGCCCACTTTTGCCCACTGGGCGCCCGTCTGAGACCACTGTCGACTAAGTATAGTTTTGATGACGATGAGTGAACTAGAGAGCAGAACTTCCTTACCAACAAAGATTTTTTCAATCAACGTTCCTGTATGTCTGAATTTTCATCTTTTTTTGGATATTTTTATCTGGGTGGCGTCAAGCGAAGACCACCTCACTGAAAGTATTTTTCCGATTTTTGACGGGAAGCTGAGCTGTTGTTTTCTTCCATGTCTTTCAGAGAAAATCGCGCGCTTAGAGAGCCAGAGTAGCTTGTTTTCTGGAGCTTCTTATCAACCAAGATGCTACGGATAATCCGCAGCGATTTTCCCAACCAACGAAAATATTATTTATGCGGAAATAGCTTCCAGCTTATATGATATAATTTTATCTAGCCATCAGAGATTTTTCAACTATACAGTGCGTTTCATAATTATAAGAACACCCTTAAATTCCATTTTTCCGAGAAAAGCGGGCAACCAGGGATTTTTCGGTTATAACTGCTAGATTCATCACCAGAAAAAAACTACCTTAACCAATTTTTGAGAGATGCATGTCAACCGCTAACTTTTCTACAAAATTTTGAATGTTAACGGACCGTTTCATAATATAAGAACACTTTGAGAAATCACAGATTTCCCTTGAATAAAAGCGGATTTTGTGTATCGGTGGGTGTCCAAAAATAAGTATGTAATAAATTAACGTTCGTGGACATGCCATGTTGTCGCCTACTATCCTCCGATGAAAATGCTCAGATTCTGGGGCTCCAGTATGTAGGCCTTAGCATTCTTGTGATTGCTAGGCAGTTTGGACGATGTCTCTCTGCTCGGTGCACGGATACCTAGACCGCATCGGTTCCTCCAGACATAATCCTAGCTGCGAACGCTCTCGTACGGTGCCTGTTCATGATTAGCGTAGTATTTTAAGAGTAGCCTCGAACAGCATGTCGTGAACAACTGAGATCTTCTTGTATTTGCAGCTCTTTTTTTCCAAGACAACAATTCGGGGGATGTTGAAATGGAGCAGTATGATTGCTAGAGAAAAACTGAAGAATTTGTTGTGGGCTATCGACCAGCACAAGGCTGTACGAATGGTGCTTGCACAGCAAAACCTAACGGCAGACTGGTCAAAAGTCATGGTGTTCCTCATAGGTTGACCGCAGTAAAGAAAACTGATTTATGATGTCTATTCAGACTAAAAGGAATTAAGTCAGCACAGTCCTGCTGGGTATGAGTGGTATTGACGCGATCTCTGCGAGGATCCCATCTACTTCAGCCGCTGCAACTTCGGATGTGATAGTGTTATGGTATGGAACGCGTTCTCCCACGGTTCTAAGCTAGGCCTTGCATTTATATCGTGCAGAATGGACTTCGAAAAGTATCAAGCGACCCTCGGCAAACATCTGTCACCTTTTCTGAACGGACGATGGCAACAGAGCCACGTCTTGGAGCAAGACAAGGCTACGGTCCGCGTGAGCCAATCAACGATGACGTGGCTAAGATCAAATAACATCCAAGTCTTGCACTGACCAGCTTGAGTCCGGGCTCAAACATAATAAAAAAGCGTTGGGGAATCTTTATTAGAAAGATTTGCGCAAATAAAAGGCAATTCAATAGCGTCGAGGAATTAAAAAGGGCAGTCCTCAACCATGGGAGGATATCGTCACTGCGACGCTTGTGAACATCGCTGCCAATGTGTCTCAACGACTACTTGAAATAGTTACAAAGCATGGAGACCCCACAGATTATTAATTTGGCGTGTCGTTCATTTTTCAGCTATAAAATGTTTGTTCTGTCAAGGTGTTCTTATAATATGAAACGGTGTAAAAACATTCAAAATTTTGTAGAAAAATTAGCGGTCGGCATGCGCTTCTCAAAAGTCGCCTGGAATGGTTTTTTGAGGTGGTGGATCTAGCAGTTATGACAGAAAAATTCACCGTGCACCGCTTTTCCTGGAAATGCAGGATTCGAGGGTGTTCTTATAATTATGAAACGCACTGTAGGATCTGTTTGTTTGTTTGACAGAAACAGGAAAGGTTTATTTTCCTTTTCAACTTCGACAAATTTTACGATGTTCAACTGATTTTTTTTCAAGTTCGGCTAAACCTTCCAACATTTTTCTTGGAGTAGCCGTGCCATGTATGTATCTAGAACATCGGTGGAAAACTTTCACTCCAAAAATATATCTTCATCGGAAGCAAACTATCTGCAGATGGGATTACGAGAAGCCATAAATTATCATTCTGTGCATTTCGTTGCCTTACAAGCAATAACGATTTGCTTTACACTACATATCTTGAAACGGTCTGGATTTGTGCTAAAAGATATGTGGATCGCTATGCCAACATTGTCTTTAACATTTGAAAAAAGGGATCTTAGACTGGTCCCACTTCCCGATACTGGTCCCAAAGACTTTGAGTAGCAACCTACTTAGTTGTCCTTTCCGCAAGTTTGTTTTGGGATTATCGCAAAAAAAAAAAGAAATCTTCGTTTTCGTTTGCTTTGACTTGTCGACACATTTAAGTAAATCTTGTGCTGTACTCAGATCAATAAACAAAGAAGCAAACATTGATGCCTATGTACATAAATAAAGTGTCTATGTTACTATGTTCTATGTATGTGATTATCAACAACATGAACTCCTATATTCGCCATTAAATGTGCTCGAAAACAACGGAAAAAATAGATGGGATATCTCAGGTGGAAAAATTCCAGTAGATTTCGCTTATTTTACGTATATTTGTTTCGGAAATTTTTTCAGAAATCATTTAAAAAATTAAATTAAAAATAGAAAAAAATTAGCACACGTAATAAATTCCAGTGGATTTCGCTTATTTTCCGGAGATTCACGTGTAATTTTCGGGAGTAATCGGGAAATATTTCGGAGAAAAATAAGCGAAATCTGCTGGAAAGCACACGTAATCTACTGGAATTTTTCCACCTTTTCCACATTTTCCATAAATTGATCAAGTACATTGATTGAATGCGCCAATCATAGTAGCATGGTAACGTCCCTTGGTTTTCACGATGATACACACTTAGATTACTCAGGTGAATGCGTTGACGCCCGTGTTGATTGATGAATCTGTGAGGCGCTGTCACGTTTACCCTGGGTTATCTCAATTATGTATGTTGCGCTAGATCTTCACTGGGCCATTTATCGTATAATCAGAAGCAGAAGATGCATGCTTGCGAGATTGCCACTCCTCCCCGGCTTTTCGGCGTTTTTCCGCGACCAAATGTTACCACGTGTGGGACAGGAAAACCTGCGAGCACCGCATATCCTGTGGTTGATAGCCGTCTATTTCCCCGGTCATTCCCTCTTCCCTCTCTCCTTATTGCCCCCTCTTTCGTTCTTTCGTAGCATTCGAGCTCTTCAGCTAATCCTTGTGGCTCGATTGTACTTCAGAGTGAAGTCCTCGCTCTTGGGTGAAGTAGGTAGAGGTAATTCAACACGCACAACGCGAGGGCGTTATGGAAGAATTTGTTTACCTTTGCTATCTGACGTCTGGTCGGTATTGGTTTTCCTGATAGAGGAGTTTTCTTGACATGGAGGATTTTGCTCAGTACGATTGAACTTCTCATTGTTTTAGTAGCCTACCGCATCTACCATTTTTTACCATTCTTTCCGTGTTTTTTCCGATCTTATATGTATTTTCTTACAGAGACCACGTTGACAGTACAAAATCCCCATTCATGCTTCTCGTTGTTTTCTTCTGCCACATGTCCCTTCAGTGTGTCTTCCAAAGGAAGAAAATTCAATAGATGTTTGTCTCTGCGGAAGAATTCGTTCCGGAACTCCAAAAGTACACAGACGTGATGCTTCTGCTCAAGTCCCAGTGCACACATTGAGTCAGCGTCGTCAAATTCAAAGAAAGTCCTGTTTACGCATCTCAGATAAGGCAGAAAACGTTTCGCACAGCAGGGGTGGTGACAACTGGGTAGGCTTCGAAAGGTAGCCGCTGATTGAATTTTCTTGGGAAGGAAAAGAAGTGGTGTAAACAAGTCTCGTTCTAAACAAGAAAAATCCTTTATTAAGAAAAAACCCTGAAATCCAGTTTGAGAACTAATGCTTGAAAAAAAAGAAATCGAACGCAATTCTGCCGGCAGTTTTTTTTCAGCAAATACAGAACGTCCTAGAATAATGTTTACGCTGTTTGAACTTGGGCAAATTCAACGAGAATAAAAACAAAGAAGAAATTCCTTAAAGTCATATGCAACGATTCCATAAACATGTGTGTACAGTTTACACTGTGTTGTTAGTATTGAAGCAGAACCCAAGGCTTTTACAGCTTTAGTAGCTGCCGTTACGTCTGGAACGCCTTCTTCGAATTCAACATCAAAATGCAGTCTATCCGATCAAACGTCTTTTAAACCGCACAAACAATATTCTAAGGCCGGCTTTTGATCCCACGGAAAGTCCTTCACCGGATTTACATCTCTCTCTACTGTAAATCCACAAACGAATGGCTGTTAGCTGCTAAATAGGGAACGATTGTAGGCGTTAGGACAGAAAAACTCCCTCATATAAGGCCCAAGTTCCCTCGTAATCTACAAACATTCCTCTTTGCGGTTCATTTCTGGATTTCTGGCATAGACATAAAGTGCCTACAACGATTTGCACGCGAAAATTTGTTGTTCGCGCACCGAGATCGAAAATTTAATCTCAAAATCTGCTTCGTTGTATCTACATACATATGTAGCCTATGGCCGTTTGATGGAGTGGATTTGGCCTTGTCTTGAGTGATGGGGTTCATGAACTTTCCCAGAAAGGTTGTCACCTACTGGCAATCCTGAAATGGACGAGTTTTCCGGAAAGAAGTGAGTAAGCTGTGTCCGAGAGATTCGTCTCAAAGAAATATGATAAGTAATGGCAGAAATAGCACATTTCTTCAATTTCGGCTCGACAAGCTCGTCCAATCCGGGAGAGAGGGTGGCTGAGAATTTTCCCGAGAACGTTCATGAACCCCGCTACTCTATTCCTTGAGGCGGGTTAAAGGCAGCACCCGCGGAAATTTTCATGTTTGAGATTTCGCTGAATTTTGAGGTTATCAGAGACGCTGAACTCATAGGCAATAATCAAACAGCGCGAAACACGCAGGAAGACGGGAAACGAGGACGCTGTTTTGCATGAGTTCACAGCGCGGACGAGTTTTCCGCTGAGGGTATAATCACGTAACGCCACGAAACCCTGTGGATGGTGTGTATTTCATACACTACTCTACATATACTGCTCTATGCCATGCGCCGCAATAGCTCTAGCTGGCGCTTCGAGCCGGGGAAAACTCGTACAGGCGTGAACACGGCCAGGCGGGTTCACGACGTCAGTTCGATTTTCTCTGCAGGTAAGCCATTATTGTTTGTGTTCATTTCACATTTATGATGTGCTGAGTCTGTACTTCATCACCCGCACATCAGCTCAGAGTCGAGAATTTCCGCGGGTGCTGCCTTTAACCGGTTGTTTCGCCGATGTACTCGTTGCCACACTATTGATTCTTTTATGAGAATAAGTATATTTTTGTAGATCAACAAGGGGCTACGCAGGATCTTTCAGAGTAGTAAATCCCAAAGTATTTTTGGTCTTGTCGCCACATCACAGCATGGTGCCTCTTGTTTCAGCAAAAATTTTCGTGATATTCACGACATCTGGGCGTGTTTCCTTAAGTGCGGTAACCTGCTGGACACAATTTCGTCCGCGAAACATCTCGAAAACGTCGGGAATTCGTTTTTGCTGGCCGATGCGGCCAGAACTCGTTAACGGCGTGGTTTGGCGGAAAGTCAAGTGGGCGCATGTGAAGGCTGTTTTCTGAGGTGGCTGCATCAGAGTCCATTCCGGAGGGTGGGGCGGAAGCCTCGTCAAGGAAAATTCTTCGGAACGAATCTGTGCCCAATCCATTTCGGTCATCAAGTTTTTCTGATTTTCCATTTGTTCATCTCTACATTGCATACATGATTAATCAATCAATCAATAATTAGAGAACATTTGGCAAGCTCTCGACTAACCATACACTCCGACATTCACAGTAATTGATCTTTCCAACCTCAATTTTGCTTTATTCCATGGATCACCAAGCTTCTTCGATTGATGTGGGTGTTCGCCACCATCACCCCATCCACAGTTTTTCTGGTCTTGAAAAATTGTTGCTTTTCAGCGCAGTTCTGCGCAGCAGTCAGCCACCTCTGTTTCGGCTTGGTATGTTATTAGTTTCCATAGCTTACAAAGGACTTCTCTCCCCCCCCCCCCCGAAACATTCCGAGCAATCGATAGACTCTGAAAGCAACAATCATCATTCGGCTTTGTGAAACACAACACCCGCGTCATCATTGACGGGCTTTATCCTGCCTGATGAAAGGAACGGCGATATTAAAGTCACCGGCTGCCAGTTGTTCACCTGACGTCTCCGTGATTTGAGGGGGAAGTGGGGGTGACCGAAGAAGTGCACTTGCCGCTGAACTCGGAACGCTGCACACCTGCAGTTCTGAGGAAAAGGCGATGTGAGAGCAGCTATCAAAGTCAAGCACGTCATCGCATTGTTAGCACGTGTCTCGCTCCTTGAACATCGAGCAGGTCCTCTCACTCAAATACTGTTTTTATTTGGTATTATATGTGCTTACGTTTTAATTATTCCATCCGCTGAGAGAACAAGTAAGAAGCGGGACATCCTTTGTTTCAAGGGAGAGGAATTGCGTGAAATTTTGCAAGGTTTTTGAATTTGTATGTAGAAGTGGTCTTAAAATGCGCTTCTCAGACAGGTTCAGTGCTTTTTTTATCCAGCTCACTCATCGTACTTTGATAAGGCTTTCTGCACTATGATACCTTGACTTTTCTCATTACCATCTGGTAATACCTTCTCATTCACTTTTTTCCTAATACCTGCGATGGCAGATTAAGGAAGAGAGGATGTGTACTAAGATGCTTATATCCAACAAAATTTGCCTCGTTCGGTAACTGCCTCTAGATTATAAAAAATCTCTTACTACCAACTATACGTAGAACCAGACAATGCAGTAGGTATATCCGATTCCGAGTATTCGATTTCAACTAAGCCGAAATTTTGGATTTCCGAAAAAGAGGTAAAAATACTGCCTTTGAGTGATGAAAAGAAAGGATCTTGGACTTTCTCCTTCTTCAATATTCGGATTTTTCGGGTCACATTCTGACCTGATGGTTGAATCAATTAGGTTGTGCAATTTTTGTTCGCTCCTATGTAATCTACCAACGTCTATTTTGGCTTCTTATCGGTATAAAATTTCGACGTTAATCTAACAAGGGAAGTGCACGAGGCTAACCCCGGGAATCGGAACGAGACACTCACTTTCGGAAGCACTGTCTAAGATGACGTTAATGTATGCATATCATTTTTGCCCAATGCTCCTGATGCGCTCAGGAGAGCGTGTCAAAGATTTTGCTATTGCACTGCCACGAAAATCCATTTAGACCTAAATTTTATGGAACGTTGATCACCCAAACCAACTGCGGTTACCGTGATTAATTGTCCTTCAAACTATGGAGTGTTTTAGGACGCAAAAAATTTGGTTTACCCTATTGATGTATCGTTGAGAGAGGCACACCATCAGCGCTTCCATGGCCTAGTGGTGAACGCGTTAGACTACCGGGCAGATGGTGGAAGGTTTGAATCCCGTCTGCGCAGTCCTTTTTGCACTTTTAAATTTCAAGCTTTTGACCCTTGTTGAAGTGGTTCTAATTATTACAACAGACCAGATATGTGCACTACTGCACAAACTACGAAGTAACTCCACTATGTGAAGCGTACTTCCATGTTAGATAGGGAAGGTTCCGACTCGATGTTTTTGTAGCATGGCCTCTTTTTTGATGGGATCGTTTTTTCTATTTCTTTTTCTAAATCTTGTTATTCCGACTTCACAGGCTGGATCCAAAACTTCAATCTTCTGCCTGATAGATCGAGGTGTTACTCGACCACTTCGCCGCGGCTGCCATGCTTGCAGCTAGGACTCACGAGCGCATGACCGGACGGAACAAACTTATACAAAAATGCGTCTCCAAATGTTCCATCGTCTATAGGATAGCTATTGACAGTAACCACGGTTGATCTGAGTGGTCAAAGTTTCATGAATCCCATCCAGAACTACTATGGTAGGGCAACAGAAAAATTGGCACTATTGAACCTTCACAGACCCAAAATCTTCAAAAGAAAATTATGACTGAAACATTGCATATGGGGATTATTTGAGGTGCTGAACACGAATATCGTATCCATTTTGTACCGCAACCGCATTTTTGTAGGGTTAGGGTGGGTGTACTACCGCATACTACCGCAAGCCACCGTACCCCTACCGTATCCTTACAAAGCTGTGGTTGCGGTACAAAATGGATACGATATTCGTGTTCAGCACCTCAAATAACCCCCGTATGCAAAGTTTCAGTCAAAAAGATTCGCTTGAAGATCTAGGGTCCGTGAAAGTTGAAGGCTGCCAAACCATCTTTGACGCGATCTCCTGAGCGCATCAGGAGCATTGGGCAAAAATGATATACACACATTATCATCATCTGAGACAATGCTCTCGAAAATGGATGTTTCGTTTCGATCCCCGGGGTTAGCCTCGTGCACTCCCCTTGTAAGAATCTTGGAAACTTCTTGGATCCTTCCTGAAACTCGAAAATGGATCAAGATTGGAATTATCGAAATTACACTTTTTGATCATCTGAGAATTCTAGCGGAGTGTCCTTGTCTGTGAATAGTGTTCAGCTAAATCTCCAAGGTTAGGATTCACGAACGCATAACCGAGCGAAACCCGGTCAGCAAACTAAGTTTTCCGTCCTGTGTCCACTAACATCACATTTATTGTATCTAGGATAACCAGTGGTGCTGACCATCGTTGATTTGCGTGGATAACGTTTCATGAATCCTAGTCCACTTTTCCTTTGTTTTAGAAATTAAGATTCAATCTGCTTATATGTATGTGCATACACAATACATACTGCGTATGATTGCATTTTTATGTGTACGTATCGTGAAGTCGAAATCGCCTTTTGGTGCACATAATTGTTTTTAGTGAATGCAGCTGATCGAGATGTGACCATTTCGGTTTCCCAACTCCATCCGTTCCACTTATGGTGAAAGTTCTGTGCTCTTTTTGGTATTTGTAAGCCTACCAACTCGCGCTTCAGTCCCTACGAATGTTATATAGCGCGAAGTAGTGAGTGAGTGGAAATCAGCTGCTAGAAGTCGTTCTGGGAAATGGTATCGATTCAGAACGGTGACTGCATCGCATGTGAGTGAGTCAATCATCCACATAACTGCCAGAACTGCATTTTTTTTGTTTCTGACTAGCGTTCTCTTCTTGGCGAAATGCGAATTTTTGGCAGAATCGTGCCATTTCCTCTGAACACTTAACACTAAACCATTTCCTTTTTATTGGTTTCCCTTCCCTTTTTTGTTTAATTGCGCATTACGTTGAGGAGGCTCTGCTAATGGTTGGTCGTCCTCCAGAAATTATCATTCTCAAACTGGGTAAACAGCATGCTCCCGGATAAGGAAGCATAGGATCTCTTGTATATGGTTTTAATGTAGTAATTACCCTGGCGGTGCGCCAGTGACTTCCTCCGCCTGAATGCATCGCTGAGATTACCCATGGTAAACATGTTGGCACCTATGTTACTACGGGTGAATTTATCTTGTGCTGACACGTTTACCTTGAGTAATACCAGTGAGGTATACGGTGCTAATGTCTAGGGCTGCACGTTTCTGATCAACTTCCGTTTACGCTTTGTATTTTTGCTGTTCTTTTGGTGCATTGAACGCATCCTCTTGTAGCACACAGTTCTTATATCTACCCGATGTTTTTTGCCTTCACTTTTCCATGTTTTCAACACTGTTCGGCTAGTTTGCTCATGTACTTACAGTCACACTCGTCTGTATTGCAGTATGTTGGAATTTTAGTGCGGAATTCACATTATTTACTGAGTTTTCGGGATCCTTGCGCAGCCTATTTGAGCACGAATGACTTTCCAAACATAATCTAAAGGCATCGTCTTACCTTAGAATCGTCCTTGACAATTTAACATGGGAAGAGTCTTCAGGAGATGGTGACTACAACAGTATACATGATTCTATGCAAATGATCCAAAAAACCCGTTTTCAGCTGCTCCCTTTGAGGGATTTTTGGATGTGACCATGGTTGGGACGCTCATCAGGTGTACATTCCTATGAAGGGAGTACACTCGGAGCAAATTTCATACCCTTCATGGTACCTCCTCAGAATGAACTCCCTAACCCTGCATTAAATGTGTGACCAGCAATAGAGTGATTGGTGCGGGGGACCTCGTACTCCCGCCCTGATTCCGCTAAAAGGGTCCCAACCCCCCCCCCCCAAAAAAAAATAGGGCTCGTAAACGGGTTTTCCAGTATGTGATCGGCTGCTCCTGGGACACATGCATGCATTACTGAGATTACCCACGGTAAAATGTTAGCACCGCACAAGTTTACCGGTCGGAAGCACGGGCGTCAACATTTTCCCTTCGTAATCTCAAAGATGCATACGAGCCCTGTACATTCCCTTCATTTGAAAATTTCAAAAGGGATTCAGCGGTGAAACGATGGTTTCAAATAGTTAGTATAAACACATACATAGCATGCATGCGTTTGCCAGCTGCAAGGGCAGTTTTTCAGGAAGATGACATTGAGATGACGAAGAACCCATCCTTATGTTTGGAAGCCATCCTTTATTTCCAAATCTTTCTCATTCGCTCTGTTTTATTCGGTGCTCTCAAGCCTTGGGATGAAACGAAAGAAGTAGACATGTTTGCCTGATTAATTCCATGAACATGCAAAGCAGCTATCAAGTTTTCCGGATCATTTTGTGCACGGGTTAGCAGTGAACGGATCTCGGGCGTATGCCGAGCTTCGCTCGATTCTCGCACATGCTTTTTATGATCACTCGACAACATTACACCTTTTGCCCGTTTTCTCATCATCCTGGCAGCGGTGTTTATGATTGGCCGCTTTATCCTTGAACCCGCTGCTCACGGATCATTTCGTTTTTTTATGAGCTCCGAAAGCTCGACTGATTTGACGGTTTCTTCGTCCTCATTGATCCTAACAGACTATTTTGTTGTGTTTGTGGGGGCGGAGGAGGGTATTTGTTCTGAATTTTGTTTTGAATGCTCATATCGAGTATTCATCACACAAGAGAACGTTTCTTTTCTTGTGGGTTGGCGGCTGTCTCAGTGACGTCAACACCAGCTCAAGTTGAAGTTGTCCTCCTCCAGACACACTCCCGACACGCTGAGCGGCTGTCGGATACGTTCCCTTGTGCTTTTGCCGCTCCACTCTCTTCTTTCTTCGTTTTTGTGCTGCCATAAAAATCCCCGTTGTTTTTGAGTTCTTATCGGGGTCATCTCGCCTTTCTCCACTAGTGCACCGATGATTTCCACATGCCTGAATTTTTTCTCGACTTTTCGCGAGACGAGAATGTCGGGGCGTTCTCTCTAAACAGTAAAACGGGTTCACAGCGAGAATCGATCAGAAAACGTAAACGACCGAGTGTGGGACGTGACACTAAACGCATCAGTGCCTCGTTCCTTTTCCGTAGAAAAGGACCGCGCGTTCCCCGCGTCGCTGCTCAAGGCAAACGGCCTCGTTCACCGCGCATTTGTCCGGAGCACACGTCCATTTTCTCGTAGTTTCAGTTGGTTCGCCGGCCTGAAGGCGAAGATCTCGCAGCTGGCTGGCATTTCGGAGTGGATGAGCCAACTGGGCATCGGAGACAGTCAGCAGCAGCAACAACAGAAGTCGCCGCCGCATCGAAGCATGGTGCGTTCTGCTGTCTTTTTTTTTCGTTTTGACGTTTTATCTCGGTCCGTTTCCTGGAAAACGATCCTATCCAGTATAATTTGTTTTGTATTCTGTAATTTTCTAAAGTTTTCTTCCCAAACCACAAGTCTATCTCAATCCTTCTTGCACTGGTTTATCCAGTCAGTGATATATGGATGATTTTAAAAATGTGTGCGATCCAACTTCCTCACTTCCTTTTTCCTTTTTTTGTGGAAATAAGCTGTATCATCCATAGCACTTTCATGTTCGTCTTTCAGTAATATTTGGCAGGATAGAAATTTTCTCCTTCGTTGCTTCTGAGCCATTTTCTAAGATTGGTATAGGACTTTATTCAGATGAAGTTTCCGCTTACTCGCCTTCGTCAGAGCGTGGAAAGTAAAAAACAAATGTAGTTTCCCCATAGCACCTTATCACCTTACGTCCAGTATTATTTCATTGACCTCATACGATCTTTTGATCAGCGTTTTTTTTTGGCTGTGGAGCTTGTTGTGTTTATCGCTGAGAAAAAAAAACAACGAAGAATGATGTATTGAATATTTTCTGGAGGGTATACGGACGTTTATCACTTACAAGCATCATTTCAGCTAATTTTCGAAAATATCATTATCATCGAAAAATTTCTACCGAATTTTCTACTAATTTACTATCCAACTACTGCTCTTCCTCCGCTTGTGCTTTTAATTTACTGGTTACTTTATTTATTACCACCTTCTGTTCCAAGGTTGTTGCTTTACTCCACGTGCAGTATAGCGCCTTGCGTAGGCGCCATCGATTACGATGCGTATCGATTCATTTCTCGTGTGGCAACGACGCCTGTGATAATCCACGAGAAATCGGTATTTATCAAAACCGATGTCATTGGCGAGGGTGGCGTAGTGTGCTGTACTGTACGTGGACTGTCGCAGCAGCCTTAGACTCATATAGACTCATACTCCCCTGCTGGGCCTAGTTCTTCTGATCTACAATTTACCAATTTGTATATTTTATACAATTTGTATATTCATTACATTATTTTATTACATTTTATTACAATTTGCAAATTTTACCAAATCCCATAGCTGACGACTAACTTCAATTACTACTGTCGATTATTACTCTTGTGCAGAGGTTCTGACATGACTTATTACTGGAAATTTCTCTGCTCTTCCTCGCTCATGGCTCTTCAATGTTTCTTTTCCTCCCGTCTTCTCAAAAGCGCTTTCCCCTACTGTTGTAATGCTCTGTTGATGTGTGCTGAGTCTCGTGCACTTTGCTGTTTTGCTACGTTGACATGCACGTTCACTGTTACTGTGATCGTGCAGCTTTTTGAGGTCATCAGAGATTCACCAGAATCATGAGAAAGGCGAATATTCTTATCTAGCTCCTTTCAGGGAAATCTTTGTAATTCCATGATCATTTCTCAGTGGCGGACGCAGAAAGTGGGCGGGAGGGGGGCGTGGGAAAAAAATTGGGGTCTCCGCTGTTTTGGGGACCCAGACGGAAAACAAAATTAATAAAAATATTAATTTTAATAATAAATAAAAAATAATCAATATTTTAAAAATAATAATAAAAATAAACAAATAAAAATAAACTAATACAAGATTTTTATATTAGGTTGAGGAATTATAAATGTCTGTTCGACCCATAAATAGAAATTACTACAGAAACAACAATTCAGCAGCTCCATTCAAGGACTATTCTCCAGACTAATCTATGACTCTTCTACTTCTTCCCTACAAGGTATCAGGGTTCTCTTCCCAGAAATCGCTGCGCCGAGAGACGCAGTAACTAATCACCTAAATTTTAACCTCACCACACCTCCTAACGTTTTTCTCTGCCAAGGAGCGCAGCATTGACAGGGTCAAATGGTATTCTGATACTGCCAATACTGCGCTATGAGGCGGTCGAGGGAGGGATTTCATCTGTTAGTTCTTGGTTTTCTACTGGGTCATTTTCGCAATGTGCTGTAGGGACCATTTCAAGGATAACTTTTGTAGTCGCTGTATCGACACTACGTTGATGAGGTGCCTAGTTCACGGTGCCCTATTCTTGTGCAGGAATATCTGCTGTGAACTCCTGTACAGGATTCGCCATCACTGAACGGAACAATCCTTTCATATTCTACCTCAAACACAGTACCACCTTTCCTTCGGGATGATCGAGATTTGGGATCGGAATGGGCTGCTCACCGTCGCTGAGCCAGTGTGGTTTTTTGCCTGTCTGTTCAAGAGACATCCTTCTATAATCCGACATTGGAACGACTTTGAAAAAGTTGCGATTCTT
>JARK01001463.1:289608-310954 GCA_000688135.1 Ancylostoma ceylanicum
GGGGGGGGGTGGGCGCCCCTCCCCCTGCGTCCGCCACTGTCATTTCTATGTGAAGGGGAACACTTATTGAGGAAAGCAACCTGGAGAAATGCTGAAGTTTAGGGTCTGGATTTCGACATTTTCGTTGGGATCTAATCTTGTTTTTGAGGTGTATTCCGTCCATAAATCTTATATTAACATCGTCACTATTTGTGCTTTCTAAATTTGATAGATAGCTTCAAGAATTTTTGTTTTTTAATTGGGTTCATGGTTGGTTCGCGTTGATCATGGTAAGCATCTTACAAGAAACTAAATCATCTCGGACGCGGACTCGAAAAGCACGCCGCGCGACCGCGCCGCTTACGCCGGAATCGTCGCCGTTATAGCGAGTCAGAGTTTTCTCAGTAGTTTCTCATCTTAGTTGATGTCAGCTACCAAGAAAACTTTCTACCTATCCGGAAAACCCAATGGTTCGCTGTCATGGCGGTGATTCTGGCGCGAGCGGCGCGCTATTGACGCCCATTGCACGAGCGCGATTATAGTAAATACGAACGCATTGATCAGTTTGAAAAAAAACCAAGGGCAACTCGATTTCCTGCTTCCATTCAGGCGGAAGTATTCAAAATTTCCAACAAGAAAAGTTTCATAAATGGTATCGTGAAATCGGCAGTGTTCTACTTGCTGGGGCTCATCTTTCGTACCCTCATCTCCCTTAAGATTTGGGTCAATCTGTTAGCAGCCAGAACGTGGGAGACCGTTCAGCGCCGTGAAGTTATTCAGAAGGCTCGTAAAACTGTAATAAACTGGCAGTTACTATGCAGTACTACCGAGGTCGCGCTCTCGTTCCTGTTCATTTTATGGCTAATTGTCCTAGATTCTGTAAATGGTTTTACATCACGTCTGGGCCCATCAAATGTCTCCAATGAACGGCGCTACTGCTCACTGGTCACCTAGAGAACGCGCATTTAAAGGCAGCACCCACAAAAATTTGCGACCTTGAGATTCCAGTATAATTCGGGGTGTTGAGTACGATAAACATTGTTGCATGGCTGGAATTCACCGATACCTTAAAATTCCTTCTTGGGGAACCTTTCACCTCGTTACGCTCGAGCAAGTTTGGCCTGAGAGAGTTGTCAGGTGTAGATCAGAACTGTGCGTCACAAAAATTTCAAATTTCGTTGATCCATTAATTCGCTAGCTAGTGGAAAAGTGGCCGCTACGCGTCAATGCGTTAATTCGTTGCGTTAATAGCGCACAGCCGTGATTTGGGCTCATACGAAAGAGTACATACGTAGATATCACAGGCATTTGTTTTGTTGGTGAAATAGCTCACGAAAGAAAACGATCCTCTTTCACCTTTTTATTTCTCTGCATATTCCAAAATGTTAGGTAAAATGATTGAATCAACTACTCGAAAACGATTGAGTCTTCGGTGCTGCTTTCTTCGTAGAATTGTAAGTACTACTCCCAAAGTACCAGGACGGTCAAAATTTAATTTTTTTATTCTGCCTTCAACGAAGTTCTATGTGGCACTTATGTTATTGTGTCACATCCATTGTTTGTTCTTCCGCTGTGTTCTTTTCTCCAAGAAAAAAACACATTTGATTCCCGACACTTTTTTAAAGTAATTTTGTGGAGCATTGAATATTTCTCGATTGCATTGAAGTAAACCTTCGCGAACTTTTGGCGCCACACAACCGATTGATCTGACGTGTTTGCTCAATTTATAATTTACGGATCAATTTGAAACAAAAAAAAAACAACTCCGTTCAGCTCTCCTTTCCATCCATCCAGTGTTGTATGCTCTCTCTCTCACTCTCTCGATTTTTCGACTCAAATATTCGATTTCGAATGCGCTTAGTGTGTTATTCGACCCCAGACTCTATCATAAAGTCATGTGCAGTATCATGTCCCTACTATGGTTCAGAATTGATGGGGTGAGTGGAAATGCATTATGTTATAGGGTTTCAATTGCAATTTTGATGGTTCACATAGCAAAAGAGGAAGAATATTCTGGTTGTATTTCTTGATAGTGCTTAACTTCCTTCCGCTGCTGTGTACTAAAAGTTCCCTTTCTATGACTGATCCTCTTACCCTTTTCTTTCCGTATTGATCTCTTTTCATCCTTTTTGTGTTCAATATTTCTAATTTTTTGTTATACATGCATCTATATTCGCTTCTTCAACCAATGTTGTGTATTTTGTAGTTGTTGAACATCTTAACAACCTACACTGATGGCCAGTTATTATTGCACCGCAGATAGCAAAACCGCGCCACGCTCACGCGCGAAGCGGCAGCAGAGCACTGTGGTTGTCTAATGTTACCGGGACTACCATTTTGCCTCCAGTTTTGTGTTTATATTTATTTTTTGTGCGTGGACGTTCTCAGACATACCCATATTGTTGTGTATGGAAAACGGCAATCCCGGCAACGCCCTACAACAACAGCGCCAACCTAGCCTGTCGCGCCGCGTTGATGGCGCGACGCAGGCTTGCTTCCTGCAGTGCAATAACGATTGACCGCAACTGTAAGTAAACTTGAATCTTGGTGTTTTTGCTGCAGATTTAAGTAGATATGGCGTAGTTCTTTCTTGTTTATGAATAATTTCTGTTCTTTGTATCCCGAAAGACCGTTAACAGATTTTGCGACGGCTCGCACAAATTTGCAAAATCGCCCTCTCAGACAAGTATCAGCATTTGGCTAGCGAATAAATGACTGTTTGGCCATGCTCAGCCCCATATCAATTGAAAGTGCTGAAAAAAGAAAGAACGCACAGAAATTTCCAGCAACTCTATCGATAGCTGCGTGGACGTGGTGCCAGATGTCTCGGCTTTTTATCCTCCGCCTGCAAGAGCATCTGGCACACGTTCACCCTGGAGCCATTAAATCAGTGCATTCTTGCACGGGCTTCCTGCTAGCCCCTATGAGTTCTGGACGGAAGCACGGCGGAGAAAAAGTCTAAAACAGGTATTTCCATGAGGGTTAAACGGACATAATCAGGAGACAGCAATGGGCCCACAGTGGTGTGGAAGTTCAGTGTACATACTCTTAATTTGGGGATTTCGCTCTGCATTAAAGCTTGCCATGCTGAACTTTAGATGTGTTTATACTTTTTGCAGCTGTTACCGACTTTCCACTTCTTTCATGTCACTGACTTCATTCCCACATGATACAGAACTGCAGTAGCAGTCGTAGCAATATCATACCCTTTTCAGTTCTTATTCTTACTCTTCTCTGAGATGTTCCCAACCTGAAAAATCGCTGGAAATTCTCCTAGCGACCTCGCAATTTTACTGTTTACAGCTACATATCTGACTTAACAATTTTTAACCGGATGTTTTTTCGCACATCTCTCAGCGGTCCAAAAAATTGGGCCCTGTTCGAAAGCATTCACTGGCTTCCCACGCTTTTTTTCACTTACTTCTCTACATTGTTTACACACATCCGGTTCTCAGAAAATTTTACAACCGGTACGGCAACTAAATGTTGTGTGAACGTTTGTGTTCATCTTTGAACAAATAAATGAATGCGTCTAAGATTCGGTCACAAGTTTTCACCTGGTATCTTTTCCATACCTTTTGAATGCGAAAACGAGAAGATGTCTCCACAGCATTCGAAAAAGTAGCGGATGGGAATTGCGACAAGACAAGTTCTTAGACTATGATTGCTCGCTAATGTGCGGTTCCAATGCGTTGATCGCAAGTTCTCCTTTTGCCATCAATTTCGCCTGACAGAATATGGATAATTTGTCTGCTGGCATGAGATGTTGGTAAAGAGCATTTGAATTATTGGGGCCAGTCCGTCTACCATTGACAAACCTTCCCCCAGAAGAAGAGCTTAACATCAATTGTTTTAGATTTAGTTGTGGACAAACTTACCAACTTTTCTTGTAATTATGATGAGTGCATTTTGTGGATTTTTTCACACCCCATCCACTCCTCAAGGCGAAACAGCTGCGACAACAATCAATGAAATTCGATAAAATTCTCTACCGCAAGAACCAATTCAAAAAGTTTGACTGCGAAAAAGAGCCTTGCAGCCCTTCTCCCTTGTCCTGCAGGACTGTATTGCCTTTTCTTGTTCCGAGCATTATAATTTTGAATGTGGATACACGTTGTACACTTTGAATTCCAACGATAGAGGGTTATTCCTGCGTCGGCTGCACACTGTTCTTTCTGATGTTCCAGAAATTCATGGTCATGCTCCGGTTTCCGCTCCATGGGCACCTATTTTGTGTGATTGCACCATGCAGAAATTTCCACTGGTCACAAGCCACTTGGTCTCTCACACGAGAATCCCTACATCGGAGAAAAAGGGATATTTTCCATTCTCGTTTGCTTTGCATTCTGGACAGCTCTTGCCCTGCAATTGAACAGTGCTCCGGACAATTTATGGCTATGCCGCTTTCAGACCTCTCGCGGCAAATTACACATTGTCACGTTTTAGCGAAAACGAGTTCGAGAATTCTGCACGAAAACTGGTGGACGTTGATGGATGTCGTTTCTAAAAATGTTTCTTCGGGAAAAATGATCGGCTCGGCTTTCTTGCATATTCTGAAGTTTAGCTCAACTAAGGGACGCATGAATCATTGGAATTGCCGAGAGTAAACGTGTTAATATACTCCAAATTTACTCGTAATTAACATAGGCATCGACACTTTGGCTCTGGTTAATCTGAATGATGTATTCAAGCCCAATAACGAGAGAAAGTCATATTGGGAACAATCGTAGCAATAATCGCGAGAAAGTTTAAGCTTACCCATTCTTTTTGAGTGGGCTATTATTCTACATATTAAGTGCAATTGTGTCGTTTTAGATATCAGTAGCAGGTGCTGGAAAATTAAGTGAAATCCATCACATTCTGCTCTGGGAACTTGTTCACTTTGAACGAGTAATGGTGAAATTCACTAACGTACCCAGGAAGACTTTGAAGGCAGTGTATCAGCTCGTTTTGAGTATTTATTTATGAATACAGGGTGGTCCAAAAATATGGAGACACGCCAAGCGATTTATATCTCACGTTAGGAAGCAAGTTGGCAGCTCAGTTTCCAATGCAGTATTTTTCACTCACTATTGAATAAAATCTACTATCACATCTCACGAAATCTCTCACCACCGGCGAGAAAAGATGTGAAGAATTCAAACTAGTCACTTACTGTGGCGCGCACGGGCCTTCCTCCCAGATAACACCACACTTCTAGAAGTCTTGCTCCGAGGATTAAGCAAGTTTATGGTAGTAAAATCGATTTTTGTTCTTCAATGAACATCATAACAAGGAATTTGCACGAATGAATGCTAAAAAGTGTAGTTACGAGAAAGCGGACGTGACTTGCTGTGCAAGAATGGGTAAAAATGTCTGCTAGGGTTGATAGCGATTCTTTTTTCCGGTGGTTAGATAGGAGAGTGAAACATATAAAGCCTACAGGCCTCCATTCTTGAAATTCTAGAGGGTGCTTCCCCCATCATACGATTACTGATGGTAATTCCATCTGATAAGCACGTTCAAACCGTGCCGTATATCAGCGTATTCGCACCAAATCTTGGATCTCATAACCACGGTAAGTGGTCTGCCGCAATCACTTTGATGTTTTTTCTGTTACCCAAGTCTTGTACTCTTAGATGTACCGGTCAATGATCCCCTAGCAAAATTTTACCGGTTGGCATTAGATGCGCGCCTAGACTGCACAAAAATTTCATTAGATGGTGGAAAAAATCTCGACTGACAGCCTAGCTGCTCCTAAAATTCGTAGTGCTAGGTACTGTTTTGGAAAAGGCTGTGAGAATGAACAGATGAACAGCGAAAGAACGGATGCAAAATGCCAAAACTCGAGATAAGTCGAAAAACGCGCGTCGCACTGTTGTCTCCATATTTTTGGACCACCCTGTACACTCGAGGTGCGCAGCCAGAAAAAGGCGTGATGCGTGAGGAGGAGATGTACTAAGATAAGAAAGAAAACGATAACAAAAAAAATAGAGGCCAAGAACTTAAAAGAACGAAGTGTTCACAAGGCAATACAACATTCCTAGTTCAGCAATAACGTTGTATCGAGATGTCAACGGAATCTGATTCTTCTCGATGCGCTGATTCCAACGATGTACTTGAAATCCGAAAAAACGGTCAAAAAACCCTACTTTTGAGGCAAAATGTGATCTTGACATGGACGAGTTTTTCTGACCGCAAACAAGGAGGAAGCGGCGAGAAATTGAGATTGTTTATCGAAATGAACTTCTCAGCACCATCTATTATAGACAGAACAAGTATCTCCGTGTTGGAAAACCATGCCGTATCCTCAGTAAGCCTCATTGCAGAGTGAAGCCTCTCGTAGAACTGGCCGAGAATTTTGAAATTCTCGGCCAAAAGACCGTATTTTTCGGGGTTTTCGACATCTTTTTGAACTTTAAAGTGCAGCTGTGTACTCAGCAGCCCGAATATGTTCAGATGATGTGGGGTTGCGATGAGCTGATACACTGCCTTTAAGCTTCTCGCTCATTTAGTGCGGACGAGTTTGTCGAGGAAAATGTCACACATTCTGCTCGTTTTGCCATTATTTGTAGGAGTCGTTTGGGCGAGATGTATCCATTTTAGTCTGGAAAACTCGTGCACTCCAGATGATCTGGTAGACCTCAGGCTCCCCAGGACGTTGTTGACTCTCACCACAGGAAATATAAGACCTGCCCGAGAGCGTTATGGATTCATGTAACTAAAAATCCTGGACTGTTTCTTTTCCATTTGCCTGATACTTGCTTTGTAATGACAAATCGATCAAAATGTATCTTGTTTCATGTTGTTAATCTAAATTCGTTTTCATTTTTACCTCCTACAATTAGCAGCAACGATCGCTGGCGGAATAGGGTTGGCGAAAAAGCTGTACCTTTGTCAAAAACGAGACCCATCTGGAAATTTCAAAGATGGTGTCACTACAAGATAAATAGCAAATTTAGTACTTCGAAATAGTTATTCAAAATACTAACAGATGAAGTTAAGATTCTAAGAATACGCTTATACAATTTTTCTCCTGTTTTTGAAAACAGGTTTGAAAAAATCCTGGATCCACACTTGATTGTGTTGCTAACTAGAAGAAATTTTCATTCAAAATGAATTTAATAAAATATTCCGGAATTAGAAGGAGGAATTCGAAAAAAAAATTAGAGCTCGCAGAAGAATTGTTAGGAGATCCCTAACGAGCCACTTTGCAGTCGTCCTCGGCGGCAGTTCCGGCTCCTCGCCAACATGTGGACGACGACTCCATTTCCTACCATTCCATATCCCTTGACGACTGTACGGCCATGCCGGAATGGGATGACGAGGTAATTCCTTCGATTGAGTTTTGAACAGGGGTGACGAAACGAGCTGTTCTATTCCAGCACTGGGACTTTGGTGCGTCATTCTTGGCCGATTTGGATTCTTCCCATGTGTGGAACGATACGTTAGAGAGGCAACACTTTGGTCCGCTGAAGGACCTCGTCACTACGGGCGGCACTAAAGCCGACGGGCATAATTTCGTGTATGTTTTGGGAGGATTTGCATCTGAATAAACTGAGGTAATGCAGTTCTGTACAGGTCCATCACCCTTATGCACCCTACATGGTGCGACAAATGTGGCGACTTCATATGGGGTCTTCTGAAGCAGGCATCCAAGTGCGAAAGTGAGCTAACTTCTTTGTTACTCTGTACTGCATGGATTTTATCGTCCTGGACACTCCAGTCTTGGTGTATCCCTGGACTTCACCGGATGAAAATGAATAGCGAACAGGCTGCAGAAGCGCTGCCGACAATAGAAAACATACATATCGATTGTCTTGTCCAAACGCTTCTCACCATCACGGTGGAGTCTGGGGATACCCTAGCCTTTACCAGCCATTAAATTAATCGTTATTCTTCTTCAGACTGCAACTACACATGCCACAGCCGGTGCAGAGAGCTGGTGACCCTGGACTGCCGATCAGCCGGCTCCTCTTTAGCGTCCGGGGAGTTCCCGGCGATGTATCCCAAGCTGCTGGACGGCACCCTAGGCACCATTCCGAAGGATTTGCATCTACCGCCTATACCTCTTCACTCGCCGTTCGGAGATTCTGACAAGGAGAATGATCACAGCGCAGAGGTAAGTAGGTTTCCGGGTGTAGAGCTTTGTACCTGGAAACGGCCTCACGACCGACCTTGCCATTGGTCAATTTGTGCGACTGACCATTCGCAGAGCTGCACCGTCGTTTCCCCACTGGGACGCTCTGCTCCATGAATAGTGTGTTGACCGAATAATGTATTGGGTACATTCGATATTCGAATATTCGAGTTCAAATAATTCGACAAATTGAAATGTTCAGGAAAGGGAGAGCTTCTTTGGGTTGAAGATAATAAGAACTGTTGAGCTGCATTTTTTGGAATAGTCTTTTTTTTAAAGATAGACCTTCGAATTTTTAGTCAATTTTGTCGAATTTTACTTATTTTATTCGATTTTTATTCGGTCAACACTCTATCCATGAATTTAAGCTACTTGGATTCTTTCTGTAATTCGCAGTTTTTTTCTGAAAGTGAAGAGCAGGATCTTCACCCAATGCAATATATTAGTGCTTGCATTTCTTTGTCATCCTACCTTTTCCAGAATCCTCTCTTCTCTCCTTCAAAGTCTCCTCGTCCAGAACCCCTCACCGCACTGGGTCATCCGATAATTGGTGAACCAGAGGTTATCAATGGACAGGTAAGCTTTCAGGTTCTTTTTCCTTCCCAAATATTTTTTAAGTTGTTGCTTTTCTAAATCCAATTTTGACCCAGTGTGAATATTAACTTTCGCGAGTATCCCGTCAGAAAGCTGCGATGCTCCCTCCAGTAAAGTACTGCGTGCACATCAATGAATAGTACATCGCTTGCACTGCGTAGATTAGATCCACTAATAGATTCCAGGTAGATTTCATATGCGATTACGAGAGAAACTACTAGTGCTAACGAAGGGCATTTTTTACCTGTTACTGAACGCGTTTTTCAACGAAACGGTTTTTTTTTGTACAGCGATTACCTTATTTTTTCGGTGTTTATTCATTTTTGATTATTATCTGTACCAACTAAGTGACGAAATAAAGCATCAGGCCGTAAGATCTGCGTCACTATTCGGCTACGTACCTCTTTCCCGGAAATGTCAAGGAAAATTTACCAAATTCGTCTAGGAAAGGGGTTGTTTGATGAGCTGATTGAGATAGTCATACCACATACATATTAGGTTGGTCTGAAAGTCCTGCACCAAATTTCACATTTTTTCCAAACCATCATAACATCATTGTTCATGGATGGAACCTGATCTGCCAATTTTCATAGTTGAGAAACAATAGAACTCTTTATCACATTCTATTGCCAAAGAATTTGAGCTCAAGACCAAGAAATTCAGCATCGGAAAAAATGTCCATGCCAAGAATTTCGAGCCAATCCAATAGTATCGTACCATAATGCCACTTTTTAGGGCTATGGTAGGTACGCTGCAGTTGAACTACAGTCCTCGTCGAAAAGGTAGACGGATTACACGTGCGGTTTAATAGTGTTGCGGCTGCAGAATCGCGGCGGGACCAACTCTACTATCTCACTTGGAGCATGCTCTCTCCGTATCCCTCATCCAGGTCCTGCCGCCATTCTGCCGCCAAGGAATCCATCTTTTTGAGATAGACTGTATCTCACACAATCCCCGGAAAAATTGCACAAAGAAGTTATTTCCTTGTGTTCAACAGGAATGCTGGATTTTGTTTTGTACCATAACACCACAACTGCAGAGCTATGTCAAAATTACGGTAACTAAATGGGAAGAAAATGTCGAGTTTGGTATCAAATAACCCTTGCGTGGGGTTCTGTAATATTCTATGAGAGAGCGCGTCTGAATCATACTCACCGTATCCACGCAGAAACAAGCATTTTATGAGTTCCGTGATGAGCGCTTCAACTCCGAATCAAATGAAGTTCTGGACAGCCTTTTCTTTTCTGAATTTTCTCCGTTGAAATGTGTCATATTTGCATGAAATTCAACATTACCTCGGAACTTCAGTACTTGTCCTCTCTTTGATCCACAGAAGATGGGATATCAACGGAATAAAAAGTACATTCCAATCTCTAGAGAACTTTTTGTGAACTATTTTTCTACCTTTATTGGTCCCCATCACGGTTTTCCCTTTTATGGTTTTTTTCGGTACCTTTATTTTTACTCGAAGGCATCGGCCTACGGAATCTTCCTTTCTCCTCTTGCACTTATTTTTTTACTTCTAGTTTCTTTTCCTAACATTACAGTCCGCCCTGTTCATCACGACCAAATTTGGCCTCTCGGACATAAACAACTTAAAAAAAACTCACTAGTAACTAAAATGGCTATGAAAACGAGCTTTAACCAATTACATATTTGACTGAAGTCAGTTAAACTTCTGGAACCTGCTCGGATTTGGATCTTTTCTGTTAGCTGGAAATGAGGTTTGTCTTAAATTAATTGGGAGGATTTGTCTCAAAGGTCCCATTTTTCCTTATTCAACATGACAAAATCCAATGTCCATGCGTTTCAGCAGCACAACCTTGTTTTCTTTCAGACCTTGCAAATATCCGAAGTGTACGTGAAAGAGGACACACCGTTCGAATGGTCCCCAGCGTACAGGGACGAACACCTCGCCGAACGCATTGATGAGTACAATAAAACCAGCGACGGCTTGTCCATGAAGATGGTAGGTTGCGACTTTATGGGTTTTTATGAGAGGTATGAGCAGGCCTTAGCGTTTAGAGCGACGATGGAGAGACATTCTCTGGGCACATCCAAATCCACATGAACCTCACTCGGCCGATCAGCGTTGTCGCCGGGGAAAAGCCGCCGACAGTGTACGATGTTGTCAATACTGGTGAGTTCTGTGTGCACTACATTTTCACGGGCGTGGTTTTCAATATTTGGCCTGTTGGTAAGGTTAAACTAGGGTTAGGGGAATTTAATACCAGGGTTAATGGGATTTGACATTTTATGTATGTCTTTTACCACTCTGGCTACATATTTGCATATCGACTGAAGTAACGAAAAATGCCACTGGACTACTTGCACTTCTGCCTTTGATGTTGAACACGCAACTGGCAAAAATGGGTTTTTTCGCTGCTTCGAATTTCCACTTGAAATGCCTGAAGAATTCAGGACAAATTGAGTTATCCAGAAAATGGTGAAGAAGTTCTTGCAGTGGGTAAGAAAAGCGCTTTTGAATGGCTATGTGCACTTTGTTAAATGGTCAAGAGCGGAGCAAAAATAAACAAATCTGGAAAATGGCGGGGACTTCTAAGCAGCCTAGTAGCTAGTGGTACCAAGTTCTACATGCATAAGGGCAATTTATACCAGATGCGACTCTCAGACGCATGCATCCATTTGCGAAAGATTTTCGATGAAGACCGGTCAAAGCGGGTGAAATTCTCATTGAAAAGAACGCGCGGCCGTCGCGAGGCCGCAAGCGCGTGCGACAGTCGCACGCGCGTCAGTTGTCCTATATTTGCAGGAAAATAGTTTTTGTAGCAGTAATGAGAGTCTCGGCCTTATGTGCTCGTCTACGGACACTTACCAACCGCACACGTAGCGTCAGGCCGTTTTGCTTTTTTGAACTTGGGAGGGAACAGTCAAACGTGATCGAAAAGGTGCTCTCACTTACTCTAGCACCTCACTAGTCATACTGGGTCAAAGCTGACCTTTTTTTCTCTGAGAAGAGACCGGGAACATCAGCTTTCTATGCGCTGTATTTCTGAGGCCTGAAGCGCGTGGGTGGTCCTGTGAAAATCTTGTGTTCCCTTCCCTTCCAAATCTTGTGTCCCTCTGTGTCCCAAAATCCCGAAAATCTTGTGAGCTGGGCTTACCCTCTATCATTCATACCCTACTAAAAAGGTCAGACAACTCTTACGTTGCACACCGGGATTACTTTCTACATCGTTATTTTTTTTTCATGATTTACGTGTTGTGCATGAACATTCTACATCATTTACATTTCATTCAAATAGTTAAATTCGTGCAAAAAATCGGTGTTTACTCGTCTAGCATCACTTTTTTCGACTGTTGTATCACTTCATCTTCATGATCCCTGAGATCGACCTAGAAGTACATACGTTTGGTTGAGCTACCCTTGTCCAAGTCCTCTAGGTCAGCCTACCTCTGGCACCGGCCAGCTTCTTCGAGATGCTCGCCCTCCGCAGTCGGCTCGCTCGGTTCTCGAGCGGGGTTTCGTTGCCGCTCCGCGCGGGTTCGATCCGGTTCAGGCGATTCTCGCTGTGGTAGCGCACCATCTGAACATGCAAGCAACAGCTCTTGTCAATCAGCTCGAGTACAGATCCGCACTGACCGCGTCCCCTCTGCGTCGACCTGCTGTTCGCTCCGATCGTTCGCCGTAGTGGGAACCTGAAATTCCACTGATGCATAGAGTTGCAGAACATTTATTTGGATTTTTTATGTTTCCTTTGTAGGGATATCCCTGAGCTTTTTTTCTGCGCTGTGTAGTTGAAATGCTTGCGCTTGCGACATGGCTTCAAGGCTGGTCATCGGAAATAGATAAATTTATACTAGATGCATGCATTTGACGCGCGTGCATCTACATGATCACGGATAGGGCCAGACGCGTCGCTGACGCAGCTCAGAGTATCCCCAAACTTCGCCAGTTCAAAATGAATCAAAATGAACAGGCGATATAAGAGATACGGATCGTGGAAATGATATGTATCGATTGCCACGTGGATCGCCACGATTAGGGCAATTTATACTAGATGCGACTTTTCAGACGCATGCATCCGTTTGTAGAAGATTTTCTATGAAGACCGGTCAACGCGGCATGAAATTCTCTATGAAAAGAACTCGCGGCCGTCGCGAGGCCTTTAACGCGTGCGACTAAGCTGCGACTGCGATGCGACTGGTCCCTACTCTTCATCATATAGTCGCACGCGCGTCAGTCGCACGCATCCAGTATAAATTGCTCTGATCGTGCCAAACGGAGCTCATCGCCTCTTTCCTCTAGAGTCTTATTCTTCACTTTATCCATGTGGCGACCGGCGGCGGTCGTGGCGAAGTCTGGGGATGCTCTCAGACGCATACTTTTACGGGCTTGCGACTGCAACGCAGTTTTTTTCATTGAGGATGGGTGTGCCGCATTGACCGGTCTTCATGGATGATCTCTCACAAACGGATGCGTGCGTCTGACTAGCATATATAAATTCCTCTGATCTTTCGCAAGTGACAGCACCTGACGCACGCCTGACGCGTCAAGTATAAATTATCTTCACTGCTGCTATGGAAATACAGGGGGGGGCATAAGTTATTGTACAACGTTTGACCTTTTATTTCTCCGCAAGGAACCCATGCATTGCTCCGCTCTTTTTCAACAAAATAGAGAAATTATCAAAGTATCTTTTGGTTAAGATCCGCTTTTTTGGAAAGGTTCTGCTATCGAGCAGTTGGCCTCGAATTGAATTTTTGAGAAAAGTGGGTTGTTATGACAATTTTCCCTGGAAAATCCACAAAATCTTCGAATTGGATTTCACTGCTCGGATGATCCTTGTAGAGCAAGAAGTGCTCTTTCTAGCCATGTCCGGGGTTTCCCAAGAAATCGAAGTCTAAGGAATATGCGGGCAAAAAACCACGGCTACTCCATGCCACCGCTAATGCACAATTTTCACAAGATTTGAGTTCCAGGAGTTTTTCCACTAAAAGACAGGACATCAGCTAGACTGTTGATGATATCTGAAAACTAGAGTAAAAATGCTGCAGAACGGAAACGCAGCCTCATCACTAAGCCCAGATATAGGCCAGCTGTGCTCGAAACCTAAGGCTTGGTTTTCTCGTCCTAGCAACTTCTTGAACAGCCTCGTTCTGTGCTCTTACCAACCCCGACCTGCAGTGGATTTTCCACATACATCTCAAAATAGGCTTCAAGAGTACGAGACTATTTTTCATCCCACTTGATTCCGTTGTCAAAAACTGTTTTTGTGGCTATTCTGCTCAGGAATTGCGGGGGCTCAATTTGGCGGCACCAAAAAAATCTGAGTTTGAAGTTTCCGCTAAAATTCCTCCGCCATATCCCAAGTATCCAGGGTATGTTCGTAAGCAGAAAATAGAGGAAATCCAGCTCTATCAAGGGAGACGTAGCCTTTCCAAAAACATTGCACCACCGCAGAGTAATAAGCCAGCAAACGATGTACAATAACTTATGCCCTCCCTGTACATACCGAAATCATTTCCTCTACGTGCTGGCGGGACTTTACGACAAGTCGTTGGACTCTGCGGTAACGATCGCACAGTGCAGGGCACGGATCGTGATGTACTTGGCTGAAATGATGAAAATGAGATCCACTACCTGTTCCTGTAGGCGTCTCCCAGCAGAAGCCATACCTTCAAGTTCATGTGCTGTGGTCGATCGGGGTAGGGTGGCTCCACTACAGTGGACACCGGGGTGAGATCCATCGCCGTTGCGACTTCTTGCGTCTGCACGCTCCTATCTTCTAATCCGAGACGCTCTATGAGAATATCGGTGACGTGCGCTGAAATCGCGCGAGCCAACTGCTCCAGGCATGCATCGATGTTGGTGTCGTCTTTATCCTGAAAGTAGGAACGGAGTTGAAAAAAGAGCTGTGGAATGGTGGAAAGGTAAGGTGGAAGAAGTCGAGCGGAGTTCGAAATTCTTCCTGAGCTTGGCATATCCAACAAAAGGGGCTAGATATCAGAATACTATCAGAATTCTGCTCGACTAGAGTCTACTCTAGCCTAGCAAGGCTCTCGTATTTTCCTATCCGATTACGGGAAAATTCCCAGAAAAACCCAAGATTTCTGTCTAAATGTACGCTGTTTCCACTCGACTTCTCCCACCCTGGTTCCCTTCATTCCTGGAAAGGCAGTGCCGTCATCCCATAGTGCAGCGGAAGAAGCGCAAGCAGCCAGCATCAGCTAGAGCTATGCATTGGATATGTCTCGCTGCACTGTGGCTTCTCGGATTTCTCGGCGACCGCTTCGCTGTTTTCGAAACGTGACGTCACTGCGATCAACCTGGACTGGATGCATCATTGAGATTACCCAGGGTAAAACTGTCGACACACGTGTTAGCAATCGGTAAATGTTGGTGTGGAGTTAACACGTTTGCCCTAGGTAATCTCAGTGATGCTTGCGGTCCCAGAATAGACGGAATAGCAACAAACCTCCATTCGTCCGTTCACGCGCGGCATCGGCGTCGGCGTGGAAATCGCAGTGCGATCGCTGGCCCAAAGATTTGCCTGTGAAATTAAGTTCTCGAGATCAAGTAGAAGCTCTAGCAAGACGAATAGAGACAGCGACGATATAACAAGTACAAAAGAAAACATTTTCAAAGCTAGAACTTAGAAGATTCCTATAACTGACTGGTTAACTAATCAACGCGTCATCTAAAGTCGGTTCATAACAAATGCAAACACCAGAACCAAGAGGTGAAACCAGATATTTGCTTGCGTCTCCGCCTATGCTTTATATGATGGTTGCGTTCATAGCAGCATAAATTGCAAAACAACGCATGCAAATGGTCCGAATTGTGCATCACATGTGCTTTTTCACACGAAACGAACATTTTCTTGGCCAATTCATTTAGCCTTGCGAGGGAATCAGAACGGACATGCATTCTTTTCCAGTGGCCTTTATCCGTAGCTAAAAATATCTATCCTTTCATGCGCAGATTTCTTAAGGAAAAAACGGAGCAGTGGCGAGAAGCAATTCAAATCTGTTATGTAGCTTGATAGATATTCATCACCCGGATAAAAATATCCTTTGATGAAACGAACGAATACGGGAAGGACTAAAAGCCATTGTGCAACGTATCCTCATTTATTACCTTGCCAGAAACCCATGTCTTGCCCTTTTTTCCTTGCTATACTACGAGATGTCTAGAACATTATATTTTCGAGTTAAGATCGACCTATAGATGAAACTTTTGCGTTGAAGCAGTTGACCTTGAAACACATTTTCAAAAGAAAAGCGGGTTGTTGAGACAACATTTTCTGCAGAATCCATAAAATATTGAAGTTGAGCTTTACTCCTTAGGTGTTCTAAGGAAGCAGAGCTTGCTTTTCCCATCGATAGCCGCGGTTTCCCATGGAAATGGATTGATGAGAACGTGAGAAGAAAACACTGCTACTCCATTCTATCGATTATAGCCATGTTTAGCTATTTTCGAGAATCTTTTCCACTGAGAAGCAAGAAAGCAGCCATTAGCTGGATGTGTTCTGAAAACTAAAATAAAACGCTATACAATGGCTGTAAAAGTTCACAAATAGTCGCGGGTTTGGGTCAGCTGTAACTTGGTTTCTGATCCCAGCAACTTTTGGAACAGCCTCGTTCTGTCTACCTATCGACAGCAATACCGTGCGGATTTCCCGGATCTCAGAGTCGACGTCAAAAAGACGAGACGATGCTTTATCTAACCTAAACTTGTTGGCAAAAGCTGTTCTTTTCCCTGTTTCGCTCGGAAGTTGCGGGCTGATTTAGTGCATTCTGCGGCACCCAAAATCTGCACTGGATGGCCGCGCCAAAATTTTTTTTGCTATCCCGCAAGCCTCTAAACGCGTGTTCGCGATTAAAAAATAGTTAAAATTTAGCTATCAAATGAGGCTTAGCTTGACGAAAAATATTTCACTCCTGCACAGAAATAACCTAGCAGACGATAACTTACAATAACTTATGGCATACTCTACTGTTAGGAAAAGATCCAACTAATATGTAGAGAGGAAGAACAAGTTGGAATAAAGTAGCTCACATCACATACAGAAAGCGTTGCACCTTTGCACTCTCAAACATTGGCTTAATTTCAGTGAACATGCAAGGTGGTATCCTCTCTGAGATACCTGCCTTGGTTAAGCCAAACATAAATTTCACTGCGAGGAAAGGAAATAACCATTATCCAGGGAACGGTTTTGATGAATTACCTCACGCAAACCACGGGAGCATGATGACGGCAGCTTTTACAGCATGACATACGCACAACCTTCGACTATTATGACGGGGAAAACGGTTAGCAGACACGAGATAGTATGAGCTGAGTACAGTCGGATCAGAAAACAGCGATGATTGAAAAATTTTCTCAGTGGAGGGTGCAGAGCGGCTTTAGAACAAGAGCGCAAGTTATGCTTTTCCTTAGTCAACATACGTAGGATAGGATAACAACCGAACATAAAAGGATAAAGTTGTCGGCGTTGATCAATCCCGTCACGAGGGATGCGCCACGCATTCGACTTCATCTGAGAATCGTAGAGGCAGTGAACGCGTATGTGCCCTATACAGTGACTTGCGGTGGGCATCCGATGAACCAAGTCAGTGCTTTATCCTGCCAGACTCCTCTGGTACCGATTTCCCGGACCGGGGGGATGGTTGACTTGATTGGCCACGGGCGCGATCGAACCATCGACCGTGTGCGTGCGCAACGAGCCTCTTACCACTGCGCCACACGCGCCCTAGGACAGGATAACAACCGAACATTGAAATTGACTTATTATTAATTCAGAATCCGATCCAAGAAATTCGAACGTTGGAAAAGCAGAAGGCCCTCAATTTTCCGTTATAACTCCTGACTAGTCCCCCCTCTTCTCCGAATATCCGAAATTTCGGAATATTTTAAATCGAATTCCCGAACTCGAGTGTATCTATTGCACTATGAGATCCTAAGTATTGTCAGTAGGAAGCAATTTTAGCTGTCTTGCATTTGAAACGGATCCCAAAAATGATGTAGACGTACGTGGAACGTAAAACTTTCGAACGGGACGGTAATCAGAAATCGTTGTGAAAGGACCTTCGTGGCACAGGGGCCAAGGGCATCCCATACTTTTACATTAACTCCTTTCTGATATACATATTTTGACTCAAAACATAATTTTTACCGTATAGGGTACGCTATACATACTTCGTGACGATAGTGTCGCTCTGAAAAAGAGGGCAGTTTATACTAGATGCGTGCGTCTGACGCGCGTGCGTCTATATGGTGAGGGATAGTATTAGTCGCATCGCTGATGCAGCTCAGACGCACGCGTTTTCGGCCACGCGGCGCGTTGACTGGTCTTCATTAAATACCTTGAAAATCCTTCGCAAAGGGGGTGCGTACGTCTGATGTGTGACTGTCGCATGCACTTAGTATAAATTGCCTCTAAGACTGGTCTATGTTAGCTGCCAATGTACTGCTTATTTGATCACTGACACCTCTACGTATGGACTGGAGGCTGGTGACTGCCCCCAGTCCAGAACTGAGGACGACAGAAAACGAGAGAGGATCTCGAAAAAGTCCATTCAACTTGTCTTCCTAATATGCAAACAAATGTGAGAGTGTTCCCATAAAATGTCACTGTAAATCCACTTTAGTCTCGAAGAGAATCCTTCTGAATAGAAATGAGAGGACACTTGGAGGTAGAAATGAGGATTATCTATTCATGCTTTTCTGAGCAGCTGTGAGGAAAAAACGTAGATCTGTTGAAGACTTGAAGATTAGAATCCCGTCGATTTTGTGCTGTTGCCCTTATGGCAATTTGTACTGGATGCGTGCGTGCGTCATGCGCCATTCGTCGCATGCGGGCGGCGTTGGGCAGTGTTAGTGGGAAACCTTTTGCTTCTTCGGGTGACGCATTCAGTACAAATTGCCCTCTTCCTGGACTCTAGATGGATGACTTCTGGCAATGTGCAGATATATTTTGTAGAAACGCATTTGTCTAATTGCTGGGATGCGGAAAGGCTTTTCTCCTCGACGACTCTCTTCGAAAAAGCTTGTTTTGAATGCTAATTTTCTGCATGTTATGGCCACTTGTCAACAGTATATCCAGAAAAACATGTGGCACATCCAGACATCGCTGAATTTTCACTGAGATTTCAGCTGGATAAAAAGATGAGAAAAGAGGATATCGTCGACATTTCTAAGCTACCGCAAGGTCTCTATGAGGGTTATTTGGTTCACCATTTGGAAAAAATCATAAGGGCAATTTATACTGGATACCAGTCTTTTTGTAGGAAGATGCGTGCGACTGACGCGCGTACGTCTCCATGATGAAGAATACAGGCCAGTCGCATCGCAGTCGAAGCTTAGTCGCACGCGTTTCTTTCCATTGAGAAATTCATGCCGCGTTGACCGGTCTTCATAGAAAATTTTTCGCAAATGAATGCGTGCGGCTGACACGTCGCATCTGGTATAAATTGCCCCATACTCTTTCTTTTGAAATAAAGTATGTCGGGGTAGTAGGAAAAAAACCCTGGTATAAGGAAACATGGAGAGAGTGAAAAGGAATTCTAGCGTAGAGGAGAGCCCAGCGGAGTAGTTCCGCTGCTACGGCTCGCCCCACCTTTTGGACTGGTCTAAGCAAAACGGGTTAGAATCGGTTGAGAATAAGAACGGCCACATCACTAGACTCTGCCAGGATCTCCTCTACTTGTCCATGGTGTTTGAAAATTGAGAGTCGTACCTCGTGTATGAGATCGCTGAACACTCTGTCTAAACTGCCCTTCCTGTCTCTCCGCTCCATCTTTGGTGATTTCTCCAGCAAAGAAGCCGAGACTATCGCTGGCAGGCCAGTGGGGGGTGAGCTTTGCCTCCGCAGAACTCCGGCCACCGACCGTGGGATTCGTTAGTAAGAAGTGAAAGGGTTGTTGTGGGCCTCGGCCGTCGTATCAGCCTAATTAACCGAGAACAAAACATTGCAGGCAAGTCGACGACGTCGTCGCTGCGGACCATCACGTCATTTTTCCTGCCGAGGAACACGGTGAAGACGATCAACATCAACAGCACGATGACAACAAGGTAAATGAACGCGACAAGAGCAAGGCGGCGGACGTCGCGGCTATCGATTGGCGGCCTCCAGGAGAATAACGTCTATTCTGTACGTGCTTAGCGTCGAGGATCAATATCTCACGCACAAGTGTGAGAATCCAAAAACACAGAGAGCTTGTCCGGCCGGTGCGTGGCTCGACGAGCTGTGCGGCGCCCGGACGTAAGCACGTCAAATCCCATTGATGGCAGTCCACGAGGATTAGGAGACAGCTTGTCCCCGCCCCCTTGTGAAAAACCCCGGGGCGCAAAAGTGCATCCCGGCTACTTGTTTCTATTTTGTAGGCAGATGATCGTCACGCTGCTGCGCAAGTTCCGAGTAGCCGACAATCCCAGGAAATTCGCGTTGTACGAGAGCAGTTACGAAAGCGATGACGAGACGCCAACTCTGCTTAGTGAGTTCTATTCGTTTTTTTTTATGGCGGCTAAACTTCTATCCTTATTTGTTTATTTTTTTTTACATTAGACATACTATCAGTTCAAGGATGCAGCTACAATTTAAAATACATAGTAAAACTACATAACTGGCCAGTAAGTAAACATCACTTATGATAGTTGTAGAGAATTTTAGTAAATGATCTACTATAAGGAATTGCCTCCAACCTGTTCAGTGCTAGATAATCATAATCTGCTCTATTGTTGAAGAATTATTATTCGCACTTAGTTTCAGTTATAGAAAAGTGTAGTTCCAGCGAGTTGCCCATGTGTTAGGAACTAGTCCGCATACATAGTCCATGCGCCTGCTTACAAAACATTAAGACATCAAATTGTCTTCTCCTTCTAAAGGGAGAGTGCAGACCAAATTTATGACCTCCTCCCCTAGGCCTTACCATCCAAACCTACAGATCTGCATTGAGCGCCGATAGAAGTGCGTTTTTCGCGGACTTGGGCATTCCGCAGCGCTACCGCGCCGCTCGCGCTGGAATCGTCGCCGAGATAGCGAACCGTCGAGTTTCCTCGTTGGTTAGTTAGACATCTTGGTAGCTGACATCAAATAAGACGGAAGACTATCAAAAAAATCATATGCTCTGCAATTACACCAATGATTTTAGGGCATGCAGCGCGGTCGCGCTGCGGGTTTCCCAAGTTCGCCAAAAACGCACTTTCATCGACGCCAACTGTACAGTCCTTGTCGAAAAAATAAACTGATTGCGCTTTCATAGCGTCGCGGCTGCAGAATCGAGGCGAAACTTTCTCGACCCTCTCACTTGAAGCATGCTCTCTCCGCGTCAGTCGTCCTGGTCCCGCCGCGATTCTGCAGTCACGGAACCCGTCTATCTTTTTGAGAAGGGCTGTACACATTCGTAGTGCCACTGTAGGAGTACTGATGTTTGACGAGAAACCCTCACACTTCATGGTGTGCCCTGTGCTTTCTGACTCTTCTACTTTTTATCTTTTTGAAGTGAGAGTCTCAAAATTGCTGGATTATGAACGGTGCACTGAGCAGCAAAAGCCCATTGCAGTGTTCCTATATATAGTTTGCCATGTTTTTATGAATGTTTCTCGATATCTGCACGTCAATCATGTATCACCAGACGAAATTGCTGTGGTGGGAATCGTAAGCTTCCCCAGGACAGTGGCGGACGCAG
>JARK01001463.1:311828-336514 GCA_000688135.1 Ancylostoma ceylanicum
TGCGTCCGCCACAGCCCCAGGAAAGTTCTGAGCTTCCGCTCATTCAGATTAGACGAGGTTTTTTTAAAAAGGACATACGTAATATGCACTGCAATATTTGCCAGTACTTCTCATCCAAGACTTAGACGACTAGGTCGTGTCAAATCTACAAAATACGCATTGAAAACTCTTCCACTTGGGCAATTAGCTTCGGGGTCGGCATGCATGTATCAGTGAGATTACCCAGGGTGGGATTGTTGAGGCTCGGCTTCGTTATCACGTTTTATCACGTTTGTCATGAATAACCTCAATGATGCTTGCTGGCCCATATGGGTAGGTTACAACCTTTCTAGAAATGTTTATGAAGCCGCCACTGAAAGTCATTATTGCCCTGTATTCATAATTTCAATCAGATGATTAGGAAACCCTTGCAAAAGTGAAAGAAGCCAACGACAAAGCGGCCACCGAGTGCAAACGCCTAGAGCGGTGAACGAGTGCGAGCCAATGATGCAGTCGAGAGACCTAAGCATGTCGAATGCAACATTTATTGGCAATTATGTGCTGACATTCGATTCCTTGTCAGACTACACTCCATTAATGGCACTGATCGAGCAGTGCATATGACGTCACATAATGCATTCGTCTTGAGGTATTGCTCATCAAGTATGAAGTAACTGATTTCCCAATATGGAAACCTTTTTTCTAATGGTTGAATCAAAAGCATGCGCTTTTAGTTCTGAAATACTTTTAGGTATGGCTGATAGAATCTGAATTCTTGGTCACGGAGCAGTTTTTGGAAAAAAACATATAAAGGCTCGAAATTCGTATTATTGGCAATTATGAGCTAACATGAGGCAAACATGAGGGGACCTAGAGTGCATTGAATAAATAAATAAATAAATTATTCTTCAACAAAAACCGCAGACACTTGGCGATAGCAATGAAGCGTTTGGGAAGCATGTACATACTCGGACAAACTTTACAGTGAACGGCCAGGGCTGGGACTCATGTAACGTCTAAAACACAAACCAACTATGGTTAATACGTCTGGTTATCCTGAGCAAGGATTTATGGACGCGTAACCAGGCTAAACCAGGCTAGCAAATCAACTTTCACTTCCTCTAGCATCACTAGGTCTATACGATAACCAGCAACGATAACCACTACTGGTTCACTTAGTATTATTTTCCAGAATCCCGCTCCTGTATGATAGGTCAGTTTAGGAGACACAGCACAAGAAACTTGTTTTGCTAGCCTGGTTCCGCTAGGGAATGCGTTCATAAATGCAGGACCAGAAATAGTCAAGGCAGAAAAGCTTGGGAATAGTCTTGTTTGGTCCAATTGTCAGTTTCAATTTGGGTTCATTCTGCTGGTGTTTGAATGTCACAGTCGAATATAAACTATGATGTTATGTGGCGATGTATTTGGCAAGTTTTGTTTAGCAACCTCGCAGAAGGGCTCGCCAACTACCCGGGTAATCAATGTCCTTCAATTGTATCGCCGAACAAGAAAATACGCCTAGTGAATTCCCAAACAATAATCAACTCGTAAGATGAACAGCCGAACACATTTTCCTGTCAAATATATCGCCACTAAACATCCGGGAAGTTTGTCCGAGTGGGTACTGATGATTCTGGAGATTTTGTTCTAGTGAGATAGTATGAATAACAAACCCTGAGAAACCCTGAGACCGACATGGACAAGAGCTAAAAATTGTAGTGAAAACATAAGTGCGTACACATGGACTATGCGTGTGTTATAAGTTTTTTAAAAGACGAAACGGTCTGAAACTTTAATTTCAAATTGGTTATTCCATATTTACCGCCATTATATATTTTTATTACAGTTTTATTTCGTGTCATCTTTGAATATGCAAGCAACCCTGGGTTCTTCACATCACATCTTTGCTGGAAAAGTGAAAGTTTCCTTATTTTTAGGAAAAATGACGAGAATATCAGACGATGTTTGTCCTCTGAAGGTTGTTCTCAGCTGGCAGAACGCCAAATGTGGGAAGGCACTCGTTTTACAGGAGAACGACACTGGCGACATTTTGGTAAGATATCTTAGAGTGGTTCAGCACGAATAGGGAATAGCTACAGTTTTTCTCGAAAAGATAGACGGACTCCGTGGCTGCAGATTCGCTGCGGGACCTGGACGAGGGATGCGGACAGAGCATGGTCCAACTGAGAGGGTCGAGCAGGTCCCGGCGCGATTTTGCACCCGCGACGCTATGGAACCGATGCGTAACCCGTCTATCTTTTCCACAAGAACTATTTTTCCACAAGAACTATACTCTTAGGGAACTGGAATTTAGAAACCCTGGTAAAATACGATCCTAACTTAACACATTCGCGACAATGTGCTCAACCGGTTGAGCACGCATGGTGCGACGCGTGGGACCGCGTGCTCAACCGGGTGAGCACGCCCTTTTCACAGTTATATCTTTTGTGAAGCGATCTTGATGAGCAAACTCCTATACAGTGTTATACTAATAAATGTTCAAGCAATCTATACACGCGATGGGCAGAGCAGAAATCTTCTCGTACTCCTTTAATGCGTGGTTGAAAGTCACTAGTAAAAGAACAATTTATATGAAGATTAACTTACTTACCTACTACCTCTTATGCAGGTGTACTTCCTGAATTAGTTTCGAGCTCGTGCATATTGGCGTCTTGGTTTGCCTCAAATTCGCGCATTTTCGGAGTACTACGCAGCAGTGGAAAAATTCCTACCACGTGGGACCACGTGCTCAAGCGGTTGAGCACGGGTCCTACTTGTGCAAAAGCGCGTGTGTCCCACGTGACACACCATGCCAAAAGCGTAAGGTCGCGAATGTGTTAAACATCTCGGACATTCGTGGGGGTGGAATGCAGGTGGAAATGGGTCCACCCCCAGTTGTACCTGGGGGTGGACCCAAAATCGCGGGGCACCTACCCCCGACAACCGAAAGACGTGCCCCCACGTGCCCTCGCAGTTCTCCCCCGAGCGCATTATTGGGTTCCGGCGGATGGGGGACGACCGGGGTTATGGGCAGCACGCTCTGCTCTTCTTGGACGTCCAGATACGCTCCCCCGACTCAAAAAGTGGGCGGAGCGATGGGGGTCCTACCTGCCCATCACCCCCACGAATGTCTGAGATATTGATTAGTTATGCGATCACCGTTAGTACATATTCAACACGTCCGATCATATTTGATTTAGTGGATACTTCTCTGATTGTCAGCACTTTCTGAAATTTCACTGACCAAAATTGGAAGAGGAAGGATCAGATTTTCAGTGACGATGCTAAGAAATATGTAATGCATGATTAGACAGAATTTACTGGTGCACTATCAAATAAATAAACGAATAAACAAACATAAAATTTGTAGTTGAAATAATCAAACAAATCTCCTCTTGTCATGGCAGAAAGAAAGAACCTGGGTGGAAAATGTTAAAAACTAAATTTCTCGCAGAAATTTTTTACGAGAGCAATTTGTACTAGTTCCATACGTCAGTCACGCTTCAAACGCAGACAATCATTCGTAAAAGAGTTTTTGTGAAGGCTTATTAACTTATCGTGATCAGCATGAATATAAATGCCCCGTAGCCACCATGAATTGCCCCGACTTTGCGAGCGATAGTACATTACCCACGTTTGGGCTGCGTTAGAGGTGCGTCTTGTGCTACCATTCGTCATAGAAACGCACGCGTATCGAACGCACGCATCTAGTGGAAGCTGCTTTTTAACCCCTTTTTGGAATAATTTTGTAGCCTGGGAACTAAATACAATACCAACGGTGTCGCTTGATGAAACTGCGCGATGTCTGCGATTTCGCGTTTTTTTCGTCGCATCTCCATAACTCTCTTCAATTTTGACCATTTTGAAAATGGAGTAGATGTTCGGAATCGGGATGATCCAGTCTATCCGATGATATGCTTAGAAGTTGAAATTTCGAAAATTTTTGTTGAGAATGTAGAAAAATCACCTAGGGATACAATTAAGAGAGACATGCTGCTCCGAGTCTCTCCTAATTGTATCCGCAGGTACTTTTAATGGAATGAAGCCTATTAATTCCTCATTTTCCTGGAGAAGTTGTTACAATGCACTATAAATCCTTTTTTTAGGCTTGGGACAAGATGAGGACAAGAACGGTACCTCATATGACCAGGATATGAACCAGAACACCAATTTCATCAATTTCAGCAATAGTTTTCACATTTTCAGCTGTTTTGAAGGGAAATCGATGTGTGAGGTCTTCGACTGAAGTTTTTTCGATTATCCCGGAACCTCCTCACTGCGGTTGTGCTTTTAATCGCATGTGGATGCGATTTAGAGAAAAAGTACCTTCTCATCGTTGAAAAATGATCTTTCCGGGGTTAAAGTGAATTTTTTGGAAGAGATAACCCTTGAGTTTACAATTTGTCACTCATTCTGGTTTTTTAACCTTTCTGCAACGGCAACAACCATTGTTCCCCTTCGCCGGCTATATATCCGCAAGCACTTTTGAGCGCGCTGTGGAAGAAGTACCAGATTCCATCGTAGCTATGTGTCTGCAGGCGCTTTCGGGCGCGCTGTGGAAGAACTCCACAATACCATTGTGGAAGAACGCTACGCCGCCATAGCCAGTTAGGCATCGCTCGAACGATAGCCAGGCCATATCGGCTCTGGACCGGGTCTGTCTTCCAGCATACACAAACCGCTATCAGCTCTTCTGGTAAAACTCACACGAGGAGGCAGAAAATGCAATGCTACTAACCAAAATCAAAATGGAATCTATATGAAATAAGAAATTAGTGTAACAACTCCTATTTACTATTACGGAGACCACAGATATGTATTGAGGTCACCATATAGTAATGTGAAGACATCGTGAAAAACGTAAATATGATGAAATGTGTTCTAATAGATCCTACATTGTTAAACTGCTCCAAGTGCTCTTCTAATGTTCTTTTTTTTATCAATGAGTTAAGATTGGATTCTCGAGTTGAAATGCTAGAGTTGAAAAGTCTATCATTTTCTTCCGTTCATTTTCTTCCCTTCCATATGGCTGGATAGAAATAATACCCTGTGGATACCGTGGACACCTGAAGGCATGTCTTGCGGACACAGCGTCATTAGTCCTTCATTACCTCTTTGTTCGAGTCATATTGATTTTTCGGAGCTCAGTATCATATAACACAAGGATAGAGTGCAGTTTTCCAAAGCAATTGTTTTTCTATCGAAATATTCCATAGGACAATGAATGTCCAAAACATCCTGCTAGATTTAAGCTTTTCTTCGGCAAATTCCGGAAATATATTGAAATGAGAACGCGCAGTTTCTAGATGGCATTAATAAATCGCTTCGAATGATGGAATTCAGGGTTTGAGTATATCTGTAAGTATCTGTAGAGAGTCCTACAAAAACTGAGCTTCGCATTTTTTCGGATTGTCGGGAGGCTTTGTTTAAATGTTTAGCTACTTGTGGCGAATAATGTACGGGAACAGGAACGATCTCAGCGTAGTTTCCTGCCAAGCGAGGTTGGAGGAACAAGAGCATGTTACGATCGCATCTGAACCACTAACAATGAGACTGTCACTCCTTTTCTTTCCAATAAAAAATGAAGGGGGTCTCGATGATTTGATAAGCGTTTTTTATCTGCTTATGTAAACTCTTCTGGGTGATCTGCCAGGATTGTAATGAAACGCAATCAAAACGGAGAACGGGCCCGGTCCAAATCCGATGTGGGTCCGCTCCTTGTGGGCGAAACCGGCATGGCAATGTATCCGCAGGTGCTTTCGGGCGGTTGTGGAAGAAGTCCCAAAGCCCATCATGACTACGTATCTGCAGGCTGTTTTAGAGGCGCTGTGGAAGAAGTCCACAAGACCATTGTGGAAGAACGCGGGCCCTCCGAGCGATGGATCGCTGGGCCTAGCCGTAGTCTGATGTGCCCTGTGGTATTTTCGCACCTCTTGGATGCGACTGCATCTGAAAATATGAAGGAATTGTTGAGAAATATAGTTGAAAAAAAACTTAGGTTTTGTTCTTTCGACAATTGTGGAATGAAATCCATACTTGTCGAGAAAACATATTTCCAGACTTGATCAGCTTGTTTTTAGAGAATCTCACGGGTAGGAGCTTTTCAGAGTAAATTTCAACATTACATGTAGCTGAAGCACTGCACATTTAAAAAGTTTTGTTGTCCGGCTCCTATCCGTGAGGTTTTCTAACAACACACTGAAAAAGTTCTGGGGATCGGATTTCATTCCATACTTCGTCGACGAAGTAAAACCTCATTTTTTTCAACTTTCCATTTATAAATGCTCTCTACCTATTTTCAGATGCAGTCGCATCCAAGAGCTGCGAAAACACCACAGGGCACATCAGACTACGGCTAGGCCCAGCGATCCATCGCTCGAGCGATAGCGAGGCCGCGGTTATAGCCTGCTAGGGATGCGGGTAGAGGGGAAAAGTGGCGAAGGGGAACAATGGTTGTTGCCGTTGCAGAAAGGTTAAAAAACCAGAATGACTGACAAATTGTAAACTCGAGGGTTATCTCTTCCAAAAAATTCACTTTAACCCCGGAAAGATCATTTTTCAACGATGAGAAGGTACTTTTTCTCTAAATCGCATCCACATGCGATTAAAAGCACAACCGCAGTGAGGAGGTTCCGGGATAATCGAAAAAACTTCAGTCGAAGACCTCACACATCGATTTCCCTTCAAAACAGCTGAAAATGTGAAAACTATTGCTGAAATTGATGAAATTGGTGTTCTGGTTCATATCCTGGTCATATGAGGTACCGTTCTTGTCCTCATCTTGTCCCAAGCCTAAAAAAAGGATTTATAGTGCATTGTAACAACTTCTCCAGGAAAATGAGGAATTAATAGGCTTCATTCCATTAAAAGTACCTGCGGATACAATTAGGAGAGACTCGGAGCAGCATGTCTCTCTTAATTGTATCCCTAGGTGATTTTTCTACATTCTCAACAAAAATTTTCGAAATTTCAACTTCTAAGCATATCATCGGATAGACTGGATCATCCCGATTCCGAACATCTACTCCATTTTCAAAATGGTCAAAATTGAAGAGAGTTATGGAGATGCGACGAAAAAAACGCGAAATCGCAGACATCGCGCAGTTTCATCAAGCGACACCGTTGGTATTGTATCTAGAGAGAAAGTGACCGATTCATGTTTCTGGGAGATAAATCTAGCATCGTTATAGTGGGATGCGTTTGAAATTCCCGAGCTGGACAATTTCCTCAGGATCCTACGGATGGAGGAGCAACAATATCAGTGGCAAATTCGACAGCGATATCACCAGTACAGGTAACATTATTCTAATTCTATTATAAATGCTTGCCGTGAATCAAGTCCATCAGCAATCGAAGAGCTTTTTCCTTCTCAGGTACTTTGTGGATTTGGAGCTGCGACGACGAGGGTACAACGTGGGTGAAGATATTGGCGAGCCGCCAACAGTGTCAGCTCCACCACCTCCGCCGGTACGTAAGGACTAGACAGTTCTTAGTCACAGAAGTTTTCTTGTGTTCTCGTGTCCTTAGTTTCTACCTGATTTACTTTGACTACTGCTAGATTGGGGTTCTTCTCTTACATGACCGGCTGTCAGAAAAAATTTAAAATTGATCTGGTACTAAATTTTCGTATTCGTCACAAAGCGGTTTTGAAAATATTGTTGACTTATTACTGACTCCTGACTCAGAGAAGCCTTTTAGAGCAATATCAAAATCGTTCTCCTAAAATTTTGGGGTACAACAACCATATATTCCCACAATAGCTTTCACATCTCTGTGCTTCCCATTATTGTCCTTCCTCTTTTCCTCACTGTTTCTAAATATGTACCCTGGACGTTCTATACATTCTTCTTTCAGTTGGCCGACTACAACGAGTACGGGACTGGTGACAGCATGATAGTCAGCGACGTCTTTCACACGATCCGCGAGGATCAGCTGGCGGCGACGCTGCGAGCCAAGGACGCGTCTCCCCCGGAAGGGGCGATCCGCGACCCCACCTACGTGAACCTGAGCTTTCTGAAGGCGCAGCAGATGGAGCAGTCGACGCGGTTGTGAGTCGCCGCGCAGCAGGGACCTTTGCCTTCGAGTCCAGTGATAACGTGTAGTACTTGTTGTTGTAGTGTGGGTATCCTCTGTAAATACACATCAACTATCGTTGCTCTGCTGATTATGACTAATTTGCCCGTCGCGCGCGCGGCGACGACGGCGACTGTGTCCGCCGTCCCGTCGCGAACTCTACACTCGAACTTGCTCACGCCCTCGCCGTTCCCTCCACTTTCAGAGTCCTCTCGTCTCTTCGAGTCGTTTTTCATGTGATTTCGTCCGCAGAGGACTCGCGTTGTCGTTTTGTGGTGCTCTCTGGTTGTTCTCGAATTTCCACATTTCACGCATGCTGGCCGACCCGCATGTATGTTTATTATTTATTCGATGATGTGAATAAACTGTGATGGTTTATGGCGGAATCAGTGCGTGACCTCTTCATGACGAGAGCAGTCGCTCAGCTTTTTGGTTCATTTTCTGGGTGGTCCGTTAGTTTACGAGTCTTCGTAGGATTTAAATGGAACTTATTTCCCGGATCAAGCCCTATTCATGTTTCTTGCTCCTGAACAACTATCTTTTTTCATATCAGCCCTCATGCCAAGCACCTATGAAAACTGACAAGCAATGAACAAAATTTCCTTGGCATGGGAAGTGTACACAAGTCCTACCGCTCCATGAAATTATCGATTGTACAGTAACCCTGCCGTGTTGTCCATTTTGCCATCGTCATGAAATCGCACCATGACCAGATTGGGCCAATCAGCTGCGTAGACACCATTGTTGCGTGAAGATTCCTTATTCTTATCCTGGAATCAAGGCCTACGTATGTCTTTGTAGGGGGTTCGTGCCAACGGTGTGTGGTACATAAAACAACATGAAAACTGAAATTAGGAAGGGAGACTTTAGCTATGGAATATGGCATATTTGAAACTTCGCCTTACCTTGACATATCTCACTTATTGCAGTAATGAGCAGGAGTTCGAAATTGCTATCCATTAGCAGTTGAAAAAATCGTTGAGGTTCTGGCTAATATTTGTATAAAGAACGTAATAATTATTATTCGTCTATGGAAAAAATCGCATAGAAAGTAAGGGTCAACAAAGAGGTGTAAAATGACAACTTAATGTTTTTTTATTATTAAAAACAACAGTAAAGACTTCGTAATTGTGGTGATGAAAAAGGGAACTGAATCCAGTGCCGGGAAGTTTTCCTTCTATTTTTTCTACTTCCCCGATATAGGGGCACACGACACTACGTACCTTCCGTATTCAGTGACGATTCAGCTGTTCACGATTGTATTAGGGTGTTAGGTTGGAAATGCGCGCTGAAGTTTCAACGTTTTTATGAATGTGTTGCCAAACCTTTTTCGCCAGACTTTTAATACCTCTTGAAAGAGCAAATCAGGTAGTATTTTTTCGTATGCGGGTTGTCGAGTATTCCTTCATTCTTTGTTTTTTGAAGGAATTTATAGGAAGACCGACCAAAATTTTAGAATTTCTGTTCCCTAATTTCATGTTGTTAAAGAGCGTGAAACTGCATCGGAGCGCCACTACAGATCATATATAGAATTAAGAGAATTTTCGGTGTATTAATTGGCTAAATCCATGCAACAATAAATTACTCGAAAATGGCCTCGAACTTGGGTAACTGAACCGAAATTCCGACTGAAAATCGTTTCCTCGACTGCCCTGTTCTTCACATTTAGAATTAGGAGTCGCACTTGGCATCGCCTAAGAGCCCAGACTTTGCGCCTTCAGGCGACCACATGCTTGCTTCGTTTAAGCCTTAAATAAATGAGAAAAATTCCAAAACTGCGACGAAACCAAATTTTGGGTAAGCCGCTATTTTAGGTCACTGCGCTGCGATAACCCAGAGGAGAGCCCTCACTCTTTTTGTGGAAGATGTCGAAGATTCAGCAATACTAATTCTGTATTGAACTTGGACTGGGGTGTTGTAGCTTTGTTTTTAAAAAATCATTTGTCCGATGCAAAAACGCGCATTTCCAACTTAACACCCTAATACTTAGCTGCCCTCGGTGCTACCGCTTATGTTCCGCAATTTAAACAAGGAAACGAATTTACATGACTGTTGACAGCCATTCTCTGCTTCCTCATCCAGATCCAGAACATGGAAGAAGTGCAGTTGTTTCAGCTGACCAAGCACCACACGACTAGTTATTTTTTATTATTAGTACAGTATGCATATTCCTGCACTTATTGTAAATGATTTTGTTTAAGTTCTCGGATGACTATTCGAAACTACTTCCAAGCTACAAAAGCGGACTTTTCATCCAACCATAGCTAGATGTTCGCTCTCATGAGCGTGTAGTCTTTGTAGGAGTGTATTAGACCTTCATCTTCCGAGCACGTTCAGTCAATGGTTACACCTTCTCTTCTTCTAATAAAAATCCACCGGGCGAACCATTCTATCCAAGCACAAATGCCACAAGTTCTGCCACCCGTCGCTACCAGTATAATGATTCAACAGTTCAAATATTAAAAAAATTTGTGGGCTCCGTGTGTTCGGAACTTTGCATACTCGGAAATTCAGAAGCTACCTAAAAAGCTTTGTTACTGTGATGTTGTCCATATCCTTTGTTGAAGTCAATTGCTGCGCTAACCGTCCATTAGCAGTGTTTATAGTTTCTGTGAGGCGACTACGTCGCGGCGATGGGCACGGCATGGGCGACGCGGCGGGTAACAAAGCCGCTGCTTGCGCCATGCCTTACTTCGCACATTTCCGTAATCACGTAAAATTGCATACAATATCGCATACAATATTGGGAAGAAAATATTGTGTGGGCCGTACAGCACCATCCTGCCAGCCTAGTTTTAAGCGTGCAAATCGCCGGCAAACGACCAAGAGGAGCCCTAAAAAATCTATGGGAAGGCATAATTAAGAGTGATCCAGAAGGACTTCACGTCATCAAGCGCCAAGTTTGTGCTTTTTGGCCCAGTGGAACCCATGCAGCGATCCTGCGGCAGTCCGCCTGAAACGCTAAGGAGAAGAAGAAGGAGAAGGCTCTCTGAACCTCCACCTCCATTCCCCCCCCATGCTCCCAATTAAATTATAAGAGTCTATTCACGAGCTTTAGAGGGGCAGTGATGGATGTCAGGAAACTCCACAAGAAAAATTGGAGTCCACCGAATTTGGAATTGCCAGTGTTTTGGATTCGGCTTCTCATCTGATGTGCAACACATCGAAATAAAGGAGTGCTAGCGACCAGAGTAACAGGTTCCTCTTAATTTTATCAATTTTATGGTTTCTGAGAGGAAGCGGTCGATTCAAGGGGTAGCACCGGTGACGAGAGAGCAAGTACGTCACAAACTTCGAGCACTTTCAGTCGAATATTGTACTTGTCGCTGTCACTCACAGAAGGGTTTTGTGTTCTGTGCTCAGAATTGTGTGACTTTCAACTGAGCGCATTTTCGGTGATCGCCGAATTTGTATAAAATTCTCGCTTCATTCTCACGGGATTTCCTTCGGTGAAGGATCATAGTTCACTTACATATGATATGTTAACTCTCTAAGAGGCAGATTAAGCTCGCTGCGGGGACGGAAGATCCAACACTCCCTTGTTCTTGACCTTGTTTCAAGTCAGTCGATACCAAAACACAGTGGTAAGATTCATGAACATTCCGGGAAGACTGCGATCTACCCACCCATCTAGTGTGGACGAGTTTTAGAGACGAAAATGGGAATACTTTGTCCGAATGACTTAACGCAGCCCACAGGCAAAGGAGGCGACTGCATGTGTTCAGGAGTAATCTACCTGATCTCGTGCATTGGCTGTGGCGCAGAATATATCGGCGAGACATCGCGACCATTGTGCGCACGCATTAGAGAGCACTTGGACGGCAAAGCGAGATCACGCCAAACGACCCCTCTTGGTAGCCACAGAACGTCACAACACGGCGGAGAAAATTTTGAAGTTAATGTCAAAAGGACCAGATACAGCAGCTCGCAAAACGTTAGAGGCTTTGTGGATCCAAACGAGAAATCCGAAAATGAACCGCAAAGAAGAATGCCTCTCAATTACGCGGGAGCTCGCTCCGTATCTTGAACTGCTCTTCTGACCCAAAGAGGGCGGTCAAGTCGATCGCTTGTGTGGACAGTTAGCGGTCGTTATTGTCTCAACATCACTGCTGCCACATTAAAAAGGTGAGCATTAGTCTGTGAGCTAGATCTGCGACGAAAAATAGGCATAGAGTTTTGTTTGCATGGTTCTGGAGAGATTTGATCGGGTAGTTGGCGTGTCGAATCGCCCATTTCAGGCTCTGAAGACGGCGATCTGCCGAAACGTCAGCCGAAATGAATTTAATACCAACCTCGTGTATTGCTCAAACAACAATTGAAATATTGAAGAAACATGCCGTGGTTCATCAACAGTCGAACGTTTGAATTAACTCCTTAATGTTTAACACGTTAGCTCTTCAAATTCTTCACTTCTAGAGGATCACATCTAGGGTATTCCGATGCCAAACTCTGACCAGACAAACTTCCGGAACTTCCAGAAAGCGCTAAGCTTCGGAAATCCTGAAAGTCCGAAAATCGGGCTCCATTAGTAAATCATGTTAAATAAAAGCTTCGAAAATTCGCGTGGGGATCTGCCGTTATGAACGAATAACTGGAGAATTACATTTTGCATGTAGTTCTATGTGTAACAGGGAGCGAGTTCTCTCTGCATCTTCAAGCAAGCAATGTGGGTCGGTCGGGGTTTATGTGAGGAGTGAACCTGTTCTTTACGTCTTGCATCTTCTTTGAATTCGTAAATGTGGTGACTGTTCGAAAACAAAGTCCTTTCTGATTGGTTGACTCATTATTATTTTGGGATTCTCTGTGTTTGAATACCTTCTCACATTTGTTATCTACTTCTCTCAATCCATTTTATCCAGGGCAACAAGGTGGCTGTATGAATGTCCCGTGGTCCTTCTATAACCGCATGCATCATTACCCAAGATAAACATAGCAACATCACATGGATTCGATTTACTCACTTTCAACATGGGTGTCAACATGTTTACCATGGGTAATCTCAATAACGCATCCTGGCCCTGATGATACCAGTGAATATTTTCGAGATACGTTGTGAGAAAATAATGCTGTGGATATCTAGGAAGCATGTGTTTCTGCTTTAAGGTATGGATAAACTCTAATGTCACGCTGGGTCACATTAGATAAACACCTATGGATAAACACTCATAATGTAATTCCACTTGATGATGGCTTTTGATACGATAATGTATTCCATTCGATATCGATCGCGCACTTAGAAAATAATATAAATGTGATTTCTGTGTGAAGCACGTCATGTCGATGAGTGTTTGAAAATTGCATCGAAACCGGTAGATGCTCACGTTTTCTGTCTTCGCGTGTAATTATTTCCTACCACTCGATGGTGCCAGCAGTTTCTTGGCTGTCTTTGACAGGTTCTGCAGGACTGCTGGCTCAGGATCGACAGGGTCATCTCCCTGCTTAGAGAGGTGGAAGAAACCCGTTTGCGCCTCCCAGCATCTCTGAGTTGAATTCATTGTTCATTTCGTCGAAATCTTCTCTCAGCCGCACATCAGCCACTAGATCATCGACATCATCTGCCCTATCAGCTCTCCTCCAGCATATTCTTCCCATTTTCCTGAAAAACCTCTTCACACTCTTTCCACTCCCACATCTGGTAACTCGTCTCTTTGACTATGACGTACGCTTTTCTTTTTCTCTGACCATATTATTATATCCCCACATCGTTGTCGTCTTCTGCTTTAATGATCGGCTCCAACTTGTCTTTTTTAAATAAAAACTTTCCTACTCTGCATCGGTAGTTTCCGTTCAGACCTCTTGACGAGGTGGCAGGTATCTGGTAGGAAAAGAAACGACATTCAAAAACCAGTTCCTCCCGGAAACGTCAAATTCAATCGGAAATCGAAGGTTGCGCTGAAAATATAAGATGAATGCGATATTTTTCAAGTTTTGCCGGTGAACTGCAGAAGTGGAATCACTAGTGCAACTCAACCTGACGGGTACCTGCTGTTGTAACATGAAGAACTCGTTTGAAAAACATCGGAAATGCATGGATGATCGAAACACCGGCGATTTCATTGAATCATAGCAAATTATCCTTGAATTCCTTCTATTGCAACCTCGCTGCTTTACATTCTATAGTCAGGGATGAGCGAAACTTCGATTTCATCTTAAAGAAGTGTTTATTTATTCTTTTATTTGTTCATTTATTTATCTATTCGTTGATACTAATGCTATTGACTTCCAACATTCAATTTTTTTTCAGAAGTCCGCAGAGGTTGAATACAGCCAACATCATGTTCGCCTCCTAGGTTACCCACTCTCTTAGGTTTATTGAACCTCCAATTTTTTCCCAAGTGGGGAAATACTTTTGTTACAAACAAAAAATTTTCGTCTTGAAATTCCCTAGCAAGCCCGTGGAATATTCCAGGGAGCAAGAGCATAGAGATTCCACATGTCGAGAATTCAGCGGTTTACCTCCCCTATGTCCCCTATGTGAAAGTTCATGTGAGCCGAAATATCAACTAGGGACCGCATGCATCACTGAGATTACCCAGGGTAAAGGTGATAACACCACACTGCGTTACTCAAGGTTCACACGAACGTCGTTTACAATAGGTGATCTCAGTGATATATCCAGGCGCGGTTTTGGGTGGATAACTACTTTTAAAAGTCACTGTATGATCGAAGTCGACGCTACTGTGCTGTTTTGCAAGTGCATTTGCTAGTGTGTGATTGGGCGGGCTGGTCCATCAGGACCAGACGACAGTGCTGAGACCAGTTTTAGCACCAGCTTTCACTTCGTAACCGTCTCAGCCCCGCTTTATTCATTACACTGTCCTCATTCGATCAAACAATCTGTGTGCTTCTCACTACTGGGAGTTGTTTACCTAAGGAACACATGTTGGGTCAACATTTGGGTTACGTTTTTCCATACTTCTGGATGAAGCCACCCAGAAGTTTTTTTTTCATACTTTTGGATGAAACCATCCGCATACAGGAGTAGCATCCCTCGTTTCATAGCGATTTCAGGATGCAGTTTCTTTACCCCCAGAGTTATTGAAGATTTTGAAAAGCTTTGCAGAATTTAGTTGGGTTTAGTTAACCCAATACTTTTGAAGCTCCGCTCTTCAGATTCTTCCTAATCACTGCTTCAGCTCACCATGTCGATTCTGTGTTTCATCAAGCACTTCTGTTACGCGAAGTTCACTCCATGCGTCATTTTGTTCTCCCTTGATGTGTTTTTTTTTAATATTTTGCTAAAAAAAAACGTCCATAATGGGTCCTTGACGAAATCCAATCTGCGGATCTGAGCATAAGGAATCTTTTAATCGACTGAAGTGCAGCTACACATAATTTTCGGGACTCAAAATACCTTCAGATCTTAGGAAGTGTAGCCCCATTTCACATGTGGAACATTTTAATTTTCTCTTTCATTTTTAGACTTTTCGCTGGAGAAGTTATTTGACTCTCATGCTCACCTATCCTGGGGCCGCATGCATTATTGAGATTACCCAGAATAAATGTGTCAACATCACACAAACTTACCCATCACTAGCACGGGCGCTAACGTCTTTATCCTGGGTTGTGTCGATGATGCTTCAAGATCCTGGAAGAAGCACCTCAAAAGAGCGTGTGCTTGCTCTTAAACGGCTAATCCGAGGGGCTCCCGTCCCCACCATTTCTGTTCGTGTCCGCACTGTGTTTGCTTATCCGCACTGACCTTGATCGCCCTCCCCTTCCACTCGTTCCTCCGCCCTTCCATCGACATACTGCGAACATTTCCTGCTGGCGCACTTGCTGATTCATTCGTGATTCATTCGCTGCTTACAACCTCGTTGTTAATATTCAGCTGCTTAACAGTATGTCTCATACGGGGATTTTTTTTGTGATTTCATCTCAAGCCCACTGCGGCATCGCTAATTTGTGTGGCCTGATTTGCTGTAAAAAAGCATTATCTAGGGCAGAAGTCCTGGCCAGGCTTGTTTAGATTGAGTTAATTCGATATGGAACTTGTTGTGATTCACATGTTCGCTTTCTGTGCTGAATTGAATATGTGAGAGATCCATTCTTTGTACCAGAAGCCTTGCGTCAATACTCCTCTTTGTCCAGATTTTTGAATTTTTTCTTTTCCTTTTTTCTTAGAGTTCTTCTCGGACAGTTTGAAAACTCTCCGAGAAGAACTCTAAGAAAAGAAAACTGATAATGGATTCACTTGAATGTGTTACCCAGAGCACTCCCTCTCTAGGCTACTCTCCTTATCCTCACTGCTCCACAATAAAAGCGTTCGCTACAGCAGTCAAAGCAAACCATTCCATTGTAACAGTTAGTTGAAAAATACGAAGCAGCTTGTTATTGGAGAATGCAAAGGGTAATTTGAATAAAATCGCTGCCTAATCGCCTGTTTCATTCGCTAACCATATAAGTTGTATTGGAGAAGGTAATCGTTAACATGGAACATGTTCTTCCATATTCTCTCCCTCTAACAGCTTGACTTTTACTAGTGTCTTTCGCTGCGGAAGGCAAAGGCAGCATTTACTGAAATCGAAAGAAATGTTTCTGCCTATTTTATTCCCGTCAAATAAGATGAAACCGTTGGTACGGGACTAGCATCAAGCTAGGGTCACGGCTGTTGGAATTTGTGAACACTTAAACATTCCATTCCATGAATTCCTCATTTTGCAGGCGAATTACCAGCGAAATTTTATCAAGAGCGCTCTGCTCAACTTTTTCTCAACAAACAATAGATATTCTCGCATGAATTCTACCATTGCTGCAACATTTCTTTTTTTTTCTTTTGGTTGTTGTGGCAGCACCGAAAAAGAACTGCAGGGAAGGTTGGTCGCTCCGCAAATTTGCTATGAACCAGACATTCTCGTGTATGAATCATTCGTGTTCCTTTTATTCCATTCTATTGTTACGTCCACTCTTGTGCAAGACGGTCGATCCTTGCAAATGATGTGATTGAAAGGGTGGCGTGAAAGAGACGTTGCCCTTTCCAAGATTGTCAGCTCTCATCAGTTTTTCGGAAATAACAAGTTCGAAGTGTTACCCCTATAGTTCATTTCGCAATCGCACCACAACAGGTTCTCGTAGGTTGTCAGCAGAGAATCGTCAGATCTCTTACACCATGCATGTCTTACAGTTGTTCTGGAGAGCTTCTCCCAGCATATTATATTAGGTTGTTGCGAAAGTTTCCCGCCACTTACTTTCACATACTGCCAAATTGTTCAGGATTTTTCTGGAACTTCCTATCCAAAACGTTCATGTAATCCACAGAGGGTGAGTTCCCCTGCGAAACTCTCATTTTATTTCTGAAAGTTCAACGACTAACAAAGAATGCAGTTTCGAGGTCTTTCAATCGCTTGTCTCCTCTTGGTAGCTTTGTTTTACCCGAGGATAGGGTGAGCGCTTTTTTTGCTCAGAAACTTCAATCCGTGGACCAAAGTTTCCTTTTCATGGAATTCATGAAGGCTTCTAAGCAGCCCCATAAATCCCTTTGAAAACGGAATATTCGCCGGATTTCACATGCATCATTGAGGTAACCTTTTGGTAAACGTGCTAACAACATCCAATTTCCCTTCTAATAACACGGGGCTCAACAACTTTACCCTAAGTAATCTCATTGTTCCATCCAAGCTCAGGAGATAAAAAAGAATGTGCACAGCCAAGGCAGATTAATTATTGTATCTTTCATTTTTTAAATTTTTGCAAATCGCTTTTTTAAAATTAAACAGGGATGCAGTTCGAATTCCTACTCGAAATGATATTTTTCAATCGCTTTCGAATGATTTTTAACTGCTCATTTTTGGTTTTATCATTATTCTGCGGATAACCATTATTCAATCGAGCTTGATATTACTTTTTAACAACATTATTTTTTTCGCCTTCCTCGTCCTTCTTCCACCCTTTTACCCTCCAATCCCACTAGTGCTACTCAATCCTAACATGTGGACTGCTGCTTACGTCTCGGTCCTGTCTTCAAAGCGAGACTGCATCCGACACGATACGAACGTCGCTAGAATAAACCGGCGCATGGACTTCTGATCATTTGATCACTTGACATCTCATCTTCAGTATATATAGAAGATGGATTTTCATTCTCAGCAACTGGAGAATCATGGCCTAGAGTTGTCCTCCGGCTTCCCAAAGGCCAAACGAATACTCCGAACCGTAACACACCAGGCCATGAATATTCAGATTTTATTCAGTTTGTCATGAATTTACATTCTTGCTTCATGTGGTGTCGTTTTCAAAAGATGGGAATACTCGTTGTCGTTACTCTAACGTCCTTGTAGCTTCTTTTATTTCCTGGTTTACTTCACTATTTTAACTCTTCTATCTTGGATTAGATTGATCCGGAAGTGTTGTTGTAAGCGATTTTTTGCACTTTTTTCAATCAGTTGTAACTTTATTTTATATGCATGGAACCTGGTCTGCCAATTTTCATATTTGTATGAATAATATAATATATATGCTATATGAATAATAGAACATTCTACCGCAATGTAATTTCAAGGAGTTCCAATTCAAGGCCAAGAAATACTGCATTAAATGAATGTGCGTGCAAGGATTTTGGATCAAGCTAAGATACTAGTATGCCGATGCTTTACCTGTTTGCTTTCTTTATTCCGTTCATTTTTCCACTTCTCCACTTGATGATTATCATAACCCAGCTTTTATAAAACTGACATATATGCCTACAAGTCGACAGTTCAGCGATCAAGTTGCCCAGCGATCTGTGCATCCGGTGTGCAAGAAAATAAACTGATAAGTGGGGCGCTCTAAGGCTGTAACGACAAAGTGTTTCAAAGAACGACTTAACATTGCCAGGGTAAACCAAAGGATTAGTTGCCTCCTCTCTTACAAATCGACCTCAGGATCGAAAATCTCTGAGAAAATTACAAAATTTGAAGACAATGTAGTGATTTTCTGGTTGTCCCCAAGAAAGCGAGAAAACCACAACGACATCCGCTGTTTAAAGTGACCTAACGATCATAGTTGAGGGGAACATCGTAAAAATAGTTTACCATTGGCAGTGTATGGTGATGTCCAGTGCATCGTCCTCTAACTTGTTGTATGCAACATTTTCCGTTTGCGAGTCGCTTTTACCCAAAATTTTCAATTTATCCCTTCAAGGAGGTGCTTAACGAGATAAACAAATGTACCATATACGTGCACACAACTTTTCCCATGAGAAGCTTCCAGTCACAAGAATTGAATACTCAGACGAAGAAAACTCTGCACCACTTTTACGGAAAATCTTTTGCGATTCACAGGAAATCTTTTGCGATTCATGAATTTGAGGTAATTTCCGATGCATTGCCAGGTCTGCACAGTTTCTGCAAACGTTCTTGTTAGAACTTTTTGTCGATGTAGACACGACAGCTGCCTGAACCAATCTATTTCGTACATGGTTGCTGCAAATTATTGAACTTTCCATTTCTGTGTGACTTTACTAATTGGTGAATGATATTGCCAAGTATCAAATGAGGGAAATAAGGGCTATTAGAGAAACTTGGAGAGCTAGAATACCTACTAAACTAGCACACACCGGTTCCAGGCCTTGAGCCAGACCGGAAATGTTATCTCCATAGCGCTCCTGGGTCTAGGGCCCGTTCATCAGTAGTTTCCGAGAAGACCTCAAAGCTTTCTGAAGTGCAAAGAACAGCAAAATGGAGAGTGCCGTGATAGCAAAAGTGATAGAGGGTGACCAAAGGACTTCAATCTGTTTAAACTATGTATTATACGAGTAAACAAATATTACAGTACAAGAGCCGCCTTCATTACAACTCATCTGATGATTCATTTCTTTGTGTTTCTCCACGCCATATTAAGTGTCGTAGCCTCTAAGACGAGATGCGATCTGTGTATGAAATTCTAGTGGTCCTACCGCTACCACTGCTAGGAACGACTGAGGGGAGAATAGCAGCAATTGGGGCATTGTCATCGACGTATTACACTGTTCGGGCCGCGCTAATGCGGCTTTGTTATCGGCGAAATTTCAATTGTAAACAAAAGTGTTATACATTCACAGGAAATGGTGGAAGGATATAGCCAAGACGTTTAATGAACAGTATTTATTCATTTATCCTATTTATTCATCAAATATATTATATTTATTGATTCGAGCGCGCTCAAATGCCCCATAGAAAGGCACATAAGGCAACCGATTATACACTTGGAAAAAAAGAAGAAAAATTTTGGATAGGCAAAAAAGAGACCAACAACACAAGGAAGCGCAGCAGTTGAATATTGGTGCTCCCCCCCCCCCACCGAGAATGGGTCGCCAAATTTTTGAAATTACTCAACAATACAGGTAAAAGTACTTAACAATACAGGTAAAAGTCTTGAAAAAGTTTATTTTTATTCGTTTATTTTTGTTATTATTTTGAAATATTGATTGTTTATTGTTTATTATTAAAATTAATATTTTTAATAATTATATTTTCCGTCAGGGTTCCCAAAACGACGGAGACCCCAATTTTTTTTCGGACGTCTCTCCCCCCCCCGCCCACTTTCTGCATTTCCCACTGCTTTCCACATATACCTACAGACTGTAATATACTGTAATTGTCCTTTATTTGAGAAATCGTAATTTAAAAATAAATATTCGCATCAGAAAAAAAAACACGTCTTGATTCTCTTATTCTGAGCATGGGATTTAGTAGCAGCAGCGACGCCTCGGTTATCTACACTTACTTCTTCCCAAACTCTTCCAATTTCCACTTGAATGAATTTCTCCTCATAGGCTGTCCACATCACAATCCGTACTTGTACCTAATCAATGTTTTGATTCCAGTGTTTTTGAATGCTATTCCAAACCCATTCTCAACACAGAATTCAGGTTCAGATGACCATATGGGACGAGATCACTTCTATACGACCCGAACATCTTCTGCCAGTATGCCTGCTGTTCGTCATCTTTTTCATATTCCTTATCGCGTGTTTATGTGACTGCTGGAGAGAAAAACACATAGAGGTTGCTCGATTTTCCTAGAAAATCACTTCGATTTCTCAATCGCGAATGTTGACTAGTATGAATTTTTTTCCAGGATTTATCAGTGCCAAATCCGCCTTCAATTCCACGGGTCACAGTAACGAACGGGAAAACGGGTGAAGAACGAGAGGTGCCTGCTCAAAATTGAAATGATCTCCAATTTTGTGTACATACACGAATAATAAATGGTCAATTCTCATGTCGCTTCGTTGTTACTGCCACTTATTTTTTTATGCAACTATAGCTTTTCAGTCACTGGAACTCTGGAAAACACGAGACTTAGAAGACAAAACTATAAAACTTTCTCGAAAATCCTTTTTTTACCATGTGCACACTGGCGTATGTACGGTTGTAAGTTTCACGGTCACAGCTGAATCTTTCTCCCATAACAGAATAAACAATACAAGTGCATTATGAAAATAAGTAAAATTATATCAACAAATTTGTTCGTCATGCTGTTCTTCCACTACAGCTCTTCCTGGCCTTCAGGAAGCTAACTGCAGTTCACTAACTGGTCTCCAGAAGATGCTGTTCAAGATCGAAGAAAAGATGCTCAAAACAACATTTTGGCCTTCATGAACGCCCAGTGCAAGTTGATTGATCGCATGCAAAACTTGCTCGACCTAAAGCTTGTTGGTAGCTTGCTTTCGCACATTGCTGAAGCTGCATGGCCACTCCTGTGTGAGCCAAGGATCACCTTAAAGGGGACATCGAATGCGAGGGCACATTGGTGTTGATAACGAAGTAGAAACATCAACCTTTGTATTTGATATTTCTGCACGTAAAACTCTTGAGGCTTTTAGATTTCTGTCAATTTTTTTGGTGGGGGTTGCGAGAGGCGGGGAAGAGAGGTTCAAGCACCTGGAAAAGTAGGCGATCGGTTGTTACCACTCTTTTATGAAATTGACAACCCATGTACAATTCAATTCAACTTGAACAACTCAACTTCTATGGAGATACCTGACGAATTTTTGGTTCAATTCTCAGGGACTGCCGCCAGCAATTTTAATAAAGAGCAGGTTTAGTTTTTCTCGTAGTTCTTCTACCAATTGCTCAACGGAAGCACCCACGATAATCTTCATGTCCGAGACTTTGAATGCTCCGAAACCTGAGCAGTGGTCCCAATGATTCAGCGGAAGTTGCACCGCCAAAGGTATCAACATTCTCAAAATATATGTTTCAAGATTTTAAGAGGATGAGGTCTTTTTCAAACTGACGTACCACGGTGGGATCACCATTATACGCAAGATCATCCATAGTGTTAGCTGGAAGATGCAACACTTTTTCGTATCGAGGTTGTTAGAAGTGTTTCAACTTGGAACGGATTAAATGTTGATTTATTCAGGTGGAGACGATTACCTACATTTCAGGCACATTTAGTCCAGTTTCTCGAACAGATCGACAGAGATTGGTACTTTTCATCTGATATGCCTCAAGCAAACTCATATAGTGTGTGGGCAGATGCTAGGATCTTGCTTATGCAAATTTTCTCATCCACGTGAAATTAATTCTCCGTGTTTGTTATCTGTTCTAGCATTAGAACTGCCAAGTGCAGTACTGCTCCCTTTTCGCCTCGCACAATCCCATAAGCTACTCGAAGCTATGGCAGATTCTGGTAGGGTTTGCAGACCTAATAAGCTGGTATCCGGAGCCTTCAAGCATGTATCTCCCTAGCAGGCTTGCAATGTCGGCCGCCACTGCCCTTCTCTGCCCGGAAAACCTGTACTTTCATGATCTGCACTCCCCTCCCCCTCTGTAAGCATTGCGTGTTTATTAGTAAGGTGAATTACGCTGTGATAACTATGCTATGATAACGATTATCGGACTCTCGTGTCATGTTTAATTTGTTCCAAGGTTAGCGCCGGTAGTAAATAAATGAATATCTCAATTGTTATTTGAGCAATACAAGAGGTTGGTAATAAATTTAATTTAATTTATAATTTACGCATAAATTCCAGGCCAGCGATGACCTCAAATCCAACGACCCTTCCTCCTTCAAAGTTAGACCCATTGTCAGCTGCGTAGGAGGGCCGACGGATAGAATAGGGTGGTTCTTGAATACTATAATCGGACAGTTATTAAATTACATACCTGCCCGCTTGACAAACACTCAGATGTTCCTGAATCGCTTGCGCACTACAACTATTAGGTAGCCGCTATACTCCTCGAGGAGTATAGCGGCTACCTTACCGAAGATTGTGTCATAGAATCCTTCGACGTCAATGCGTTGTACACCAATGTTTCGAATGGTTCTGCAATGCAAGCAATTTCTGAGCTGCTCTCTGAACATGTCGGGACCATGAATCTTTATGGTTTCTCAGTGTCTCAACTCATGCTACTTCTGAAAGCGTGCCTCACCTGCAATGCATTCCGGTGGTACGGTAAATACTTTGCGCAAATCAGGGGTTTGGCAATGGAGCAGAGACTGGCTCCTACCCTAGCGATAGCGTTTACGGCCAGAATTGAGCAGCCAGCATTAGAATGTCGTCCGCTGCTCTACTGTCGTTACATCGACGATTGCTTTGTCATTTGTGCTACCCAAGCCGAAATGGACAAATGCTTTCACTTGATGAACGAACAGTCTGAACACATAAAACTCACAAGAGACAAACCAACTAACGGTTGCCTTCCTTTTTTGAACGTTCAGCTCAGGATAACTGAAGGTGTTTACTGGACCAAATGGTACCGCAAACCTAGCAGCAAAAACATCTTGGTTCATTTTCTCTCTGCCCACCCTACTCACATGAAAAGAGCTGTCGTTACGAACATATTCCGCACAGCGACGAAAGTTTGTAGTGGACCTGCAGAGAAGGAAGAATCACTCGTATTAGCTCGACAAATTGCGGCGTCCAATGGGTATGAAGACTATGCCTCTACGTCAAAGCGACGCAGAGAAGTGTTAGTCAAAAATCGTGATCCTGCCACCGCCGGAAAAATACCTTTCTATTTGCCGTTCATCTCCGATGAAGTGAGCACGGCCATACGGGGAGGAGGTCTACTTTGAACAACGTTGTCTCAGTAGTAGAAATACCACCGAGCAACCTGAAGCGCCAGTTGGTCAGAAATCAAATGTACGATCGGTTTTGCATCACGCCGAATTGCATCGTTTGCCCCACAGGCAAAGGAGGCGACTGCATGTGTTCAGGAGTAATCTACCTGATCTCGTGCATTGGCTGAAGAAGAACGCCTCTCAATTACGCGAGAGCTCGCTCTGTATCTTGAACTGCTCTTCTGACCTAAAGAGAGCGGTCAAGTCATTCGCTTGTGTGGATCTCGTACATTGGCTGAACAAGTTGGGCATTAGTCTTTGAGCTAGATCTGCGACGAAAAATTGGCATAGAGTTTTGTTTGTATAGTTCTGGAGAAAATTGATCGGATAGTTGGCCTGTCGAATAGCGCATTTCAGGCTCTGAAGACGGCGATCTGCCGAAACGTCAGCCAACATGAATTTATTACCAACCTCGTGTATTGCTCAAATAACAATTGAAATATTGAAGAGACATGCTGAGGTTCATCAACAGTCGAACGTTTGAATAAATATCGACCGTAGGCAAAGGGAAGGCTCGCCTCGGTCCGTGGGCTGTCTGTGAGCCCACGGACCGAGGTGGGCCTTCCATCTGTTTCTACTTCCACTCCCCCCCCCCCCCCCCCCCCC
>JARK01001463.1:336636-440852 GCA_000688135.1 Ancylostoma ceylanicum
CCCCCCCCCGCACCCGGACCATAATTTCGTAACGGGGCAAACTGGGTCAATAAAAACAGTCTTACGTTATATTTTAGTGTTTCACTGCGTCAATCACATCTTTCGTTCTCATTCTAGTGCTTAGTCTGGGACTGCAGCAAAATCAGAGGAAGCTAATTTACTGTCTGTTGCCATTGCTATTGCTGTCTTCAAGTTTGTTGTTTCCAACAACTACCAATTTTTAGGCTTCTGTGTTTCCTTTATTTATGAAAGGATGTTGTCTTGGCTTCCTTTTATGTGTACAGCACAAAATAGTCTTAGAATTTATTCGCTCGACGTGCACTCAATGGTGCAACATGGAGTATCCTGGCAATGTCCACAAACATGTCACTGAGGTGATAAATCATAGTCCTCGCATGAGCAATATAAAAACACCCGAGCCAAAGCGCCGCTTCGCGGCGCTTTGTCTCGGACCCGTGTGCCACGTTACTTTTGGGCCAGTCCAACTCCAAAAAATCCCAAGAAGAAAATCCGTGTCATCCACACGAAGCCCAGCTTCGCCGCGCTTCGCGGATGACAGTGATTTCCTGCGAAGCTGCATAGGTCGTCACCGCTTGGAAAATAAATTCTATAATGTTAAAATTGGAGGTAATATTCCTCTGAACCGCTATTACACAGATCTTCGCTTACGCAGTCTGTTATCAGCAGTGCAAAGGTCAAAACTCCATACCTTTGCGATTTTTTTGCTTGTCCAAATACTGGTAGTTCTGTGAAGAGAAAAACTTCGCAAATGTATCATTATTCTCTCGTCAACTTACGGCTGAGTTACGCTGTCAGTTGCTTTCCTAATCTGACCGAAATCACGGCATATGCTCATTAATAAGCTGTATTGAAGCAGTGCGGGAGCAATTCACGTTCAACTCTTCAGTTTTTCGATGAATCACGGCTTGGATTGCGAAATCACACACGTCCCATCAATGTTTCCTCCTTACATCCTTCGAAAACCGAGAATTTCCCATTTTTCTCGGAAATTACACGTCCTGTCTGAAGTTTTCCATGTTGTACACATACATATACCATGGGCGTGTCATAGGGCGGGTCATCCGCCCGCCTTTTCCGGCGATTGAGCCTGTGGCGGCGGGCGAAGGAGGTGGGGCGAGGCGAGGCGATCAATGACAGCGTGACCTGTCATCCCTCGCGCGGCGATGGGGGGGGGTCTGCGCTTTATATAGATTAAGATTAGATAGTACATTGTTGTGGCGCAGAGAACGAGCCGTTCCTATCGGCACAGGAACGGTTTGGGTTATTGGGGCTGTTGGGTAACGCCTTTATTCTTGGGGAGTTGGGTTCTCTCGTGTGTTTTCCACGATTGATCTGCTTCTTCACCCTCCCGACCTATGGTGTAAATGTAAAATGCCATTAGAGAAAGGAATGGCTATACGCATTACATGGAATACCCGGGTGCGGCTCCTGAAGATGTCAACGAAGTCACGAATAATAGCCCTGGTCTTTGCAATACAGAATAAATCAGTTCTGATGATGGTTTGATCATTTGATGCTTTGATTTTTCCCCCTAGTACTTTTTTAAAGCTGGCGTGCGTTATAACTTTTTCCCACTGTTGGCATTAGCGAGAGCTTATTACTGATTTCAATCGCCAGCACTATAGTGTTATCAAATTACAACAAAAAAGCATTGTGAACACTGAATTTGCAGAATTGGTGCAGCACCCCACCACGTGGCCAGTGTTTCCCGTTCTTGGATAGATTCATCGATTTTGCAAAGGAGTTCTGTATTGTTCTCAAAAGGAACGACAAAACTATGCGTGGAGCACTCCATGAACTTTAAGACAAATGTTGACAACATCAGAATGAAGGACCGAAACGCTAAAAGTGCCTACACGATTCGGGGTCTCTATGAAGGAACGACTTTAAGGCATGTCAGTGCGCTGGAAATTCTAGGAAAAAAGAAAAATATGCCATAGGTGATGATGATTGGAGTAAACACAATCTTTCACCAGTGCTCGCAAAAAAAGAGGTTCTACGCGAATGTTTCTCGTTTTATTTTGTTCTACTTTTATTTTTGCAAAAAAAAATATAATAAATAAGTATTACCGAGGGCCACGGAAAATCACTTCCTTTTATTGGAAGTGTCTAAACGAAGAAACAGTAAGTCATTAGAATTTTGGCCATGATAGGGCGTTGAAGCTCTTGCAGCTCCTAACTTTTTCTTTCTTCATGAGCAGATACAGAGTTATTATATCAAATATGGTTAGGACCATCAGAAACTTATAACCGCAAACTCAGCTATCGCAAGAATCACGACGAATGAAGTCTTTGCCGTCATCGTTCCATAAAACAACACCAGCCAGAAATACTGCTAACGATTAACTTCCCTAGATATGAAGGAAACACGTAAGGTTATTCCTTTCTAATGTGTTCATCGACTCAGACAAACCTTCGGAACTTCCGCGGAGCTTTGCTTACTGATGGAGCCTGATTTTCGGAATTTCCGCAGAAATATGACGTCACTAACCAATTTTTTTGGAACTTCCGCGGAAGTTCTGCGCAAGTTCCGAGTGGAGACGCAGAGAAAATGCTAGTTTCGGAGATTGCGCGGAGATTCGAGACAAATACCATCATCAAGAATACTATCGTACCAAACAGCATATGTATTTTCATTAGAATTTTGCAGTGATATGTTCTATCTTGACTACAGCGGCAATGCAAAAGCCGAAGTGAAATATGAAAATTTTTTGATTCTTTTCATCCAAAATCCACTACAGGATAGTTGAATAATTACATCCATATCCACGAATTCTTGGGAAAAGCTCATGCCAGATGGATGCACTCCTGGCATTACTCCTAAAACAACAAAAATTCCATAGATTCCCATCAAAAACGAATTTTTCTATGCTATGACTAAACCCTACGTAGCATAGTCGTAGGACACACCTGCTGAGAATGTCTTCTCAAGAATCGAGGTACGTGTAGAGTAGCTACGGCTACGCCACGAAGACATTCTAGAGGTAGTTAGAAACCTCATATTTTTGGTCTCGAGAGTTGTGGAGACGTCAATCGCTCCATGATGCTCAGTCTTACCCATTCACCCCAGTTACGGTTGACTGCATTTTGTACGAATTACGCCACCCCAGGTTCACTTCGGAACTTCCGCGCAGCTTATTCGGAACATCCGCAGGTATTTTCCGAACAAGCTCCGCGGAATTTCCGAACGTTTGTCTGGGGAAAACTTCTTGAGAGAGGATCATGGCAGATCTCTTAACGGCTCTGCTGATGACGAGCCTTTCCACTTCATAAGTGACCGCATACTACCCCTAAATTTCTGACCATAGAAGTGGGGTATGCATCACTACTCAGACATTCGCTCGGGAGTCTCGCCAGACGAAATAATGACTCCCGCTCTAGGGTGAGCGAGAGTCATCGAAAACAGCTAATTTTTTGTCCAACAACATCCCGATTTTGTCCCGCAAGCTCCGGCGGGAGACCGGATTTTGTTCTGAAAATGATACCAGTATCATGGTGCGGGAGACCAGATTTTGTCACGAAACTGAAAAACGAATGAAAACAAAACTGCACGGTGACCGCAACGCGTATGCGGTCCGTGGGCCGACGCCGGGCGCTACTAGCGGATTTCGCATCCGCGTCACGGCTGAGCGCGACCGCCTCCCACTCATCTCGCCTAGTCTTCAAACTGGGCCACAGTCTTAACCGGGCCTCAGCAGGCCAGACGAGTCCCGTAGGACTCCACTTTCCGCCGAAGCGAAGAGTAGACTGAAGCCTACCTGCAAAGTGGGGCCCTTATATACCCCTCATTTGATAAGGGTTACCACGTGGCAATAACAAACCCGCACCATTCTCGGGTTAATCTCCCGCAACAAAACCAAAATGATGTCTCCCGCAGGTGCTCCTGATTTTGTCCCGGAAGTGATAAAAAAGCTTTTTGTCAGGCGGGACTCCCGAGCAAATGTCTGAGACTGGGCCACGGTCTTAGGGATGTGGCATACTCCACAGCGACACCGTCGCTGTGAACAAAATGAAAATGATGATAACAAAGTGTTACACCTCAGGCACTTTTAAAGGACCGCCCGAGCACCCCTTATTATCTTTGAGGACCGCCCGAGCACCCCTTTTTGTCTAAGCGGACCAGCCGCGGACCCATCCTTATCTGGAAGGACCAGCCGCGCGCCCCTTATTATCTTAGCGGACCAGCCGCGCTACCTTAATTGTGGGCGGAGCAGCTGTGATAAGCAATATCATCCCATGAAGACTTCAATGGTGTTTCATTCTTTTCTTTTGAATCGATGGAGACGCTGAAACCGTACAAGTTTCGTCTACATCATAATTTCGCTCCTCCTTCGCATGTATGGACAGAATTTTCTTCTGTTCCAATGTGATGAGAGTCTCTGCTGTTCTGAACTTTAGACAGAACTTGGAAAATGTTCAATTCTTGGTGATTTACAGGTTTGACGAGAGTGCAACGACCAGAATCTCCATTTCGAACTTTTCATCTTAAGTTTTTCCTAATTAGACTACCAAGCTCCAATGAATTGTAAGTCTCATTCAAGGCCCACTATGACCCTTGAGTAACCCTAGAGGGAAGCATCCTCCACACTCGAATTATTCTATTCAAGGGAAGAATGAGTCATTACACTTACACAGAGTGTGGGTCCAATTCATGGCTCACATAAGAAGTGATAATGTAAACGCATCCTCTACATATTTCATTTCTAAAATGAAAACTTGCATCAATTTTGAACAGGACGTTTCAGTGGCAAACGAAAATGTGGACCGAGGAAGGCGTTCGATTCGATGGAAAATATTTCTGACTTTGGACTATTAGCATTTGCTGCTGAATTTGCTTGGTGCGAGAATTCGAAGAATTTAGAGAAACTTGCGAAAAGGGCCACTTCAATTGTGAATCGATCCAACATCATGTAAAATTTTTCGAGAGGAAAAACAAAGTAAAATAAATTTGAATTACAAATGTGATGTCACTGTACTACTTTGCTTTCACACTAAGAATTTACTGGAGTGGAACGTAGAGACTACCGGAGCTATTCCGAGCTTCTCGAAAATGCCCGCGGCCGGTCAGATATAGGGTGCTCGGCCGGTCCGCTTTTAATCAGAAGCTGACCGCCCGCGCGCCCAATTTCTTCCCAATTTTCATCCCTTACGCGGCCCGTCAAATTTAGGGTGCTCGGGCGCTCCTCTAAAAGTGCCTGGGACGTTCTCATGTCTTATCACACTAATTGCGTCGGATAGCATGTTGGTGTAATATTAGTTGCACGAGAACTTTTGGTGGTGAACGGTCGCAGCGACAGCGTCGCTGTGAAGCATGCCATATCCCTTAACCGTGCCTCAGCAGACCAGACGAGTCCCGTAGGACTACACTCTCCGCAGAAGCGGAGAGTAGACTGAAGCCTACCTGCAGAGTGAGGCCCTTAAATACCCCTCATTCGATAAGGGTTACCACGTGGCAAAAACAGACCCGCACCATTCTCCGGTTAATCCCGCAACGAAACCAAAATGATGTCTCCCGCCGGAGCTCCTGATTTTGTCCCGAAAGTGATAAGAAAGCTTTTTGTCAGGCGGGACTCCCGAGCGAATGTCTGAGTAGGACAATTTATACTGGATGCGTGCGACTGACGCGCGTGCGTCTATATGATGAAGAGTAGGAGCTACTCGCGTCGCAGTCGCAGCTCACTGGCACACGTTTACGGCCTCGCGACGGCCGCGCGTTCTTTTCATAGAGAATTTCATGCCGCGTTGACCGGTCTTCATAGAAAATCTTTTGCAAATGGATGCGTGCGTCTGATAAGTCGCATCTGGTATAAATTGCCCTATTCGCACCATTTTTTTTCATCAGTTCATCTTTTCAGGAGAGGACAACAGCGATTGATGCAGTGGGTTGCTGTTATATTGGTAGCTCCTGACAAAATTATTTGAACGAATAGCATAGCTTAAACGAGTTATATGATACACGATTTTAGATTAGTCTGAGGTTTATATAGGTTTTTCTTTTCAAATATTTTCTGCTCATAAACTGCAGAATAGTTGCGGATCTCAAACCTCTCACCAACTTATGCAGGAAACGGCTGAAGGTGTGCTACCGCACTTCCGCACCAGTTTACTTTCTGTTTCTGCCAACTTCCTTGAACACTGTTGCACTGTGTGGAATATAACCCAAGTGTTAGTAGCTACATGTGCAATAGAATCAACAACATTGAAACTGATCATTCTCCGAAGTTCCATGGAGAAAGTTCTGTAGAACTTCTGGCCAATAGTTCCCATGTTCTGTCCAATAATTTTGTCGTCGCCCTGTAGATTAGCAGAAAACGTAGAACCATCATGGGAACGCCTATGAATCCTGCCAACAAAGTGCATCAGCGTCGATTACGCTCAAAAAAGCGCTGCTGCTATTTTTACAACTTTTAATGAAGTTGCACTTTTATACGTCCGCTTGTGTTAAATTATTGAACATTGCCATCCTGGACAATAGGCTACGAGCTTTTCCATTTCACGAAGCCCAAATAATGAAATAGCCAATCAGCCTTCCGTGAATAGAAGACAAATTTTCTCACATTGTTCGTTAGGTAGGAACCTCTACATATATCTGAACCTTTTCATGCATAGCTGATGCAACACCTCAAAAGAAATGGCTTTCAGCATCTATGCATTGACCATTAACATTGGTAGCATTGATTGCACTTCCATTGTGGCGTATAACGCTGTCGGAATGGAAAGAAGCAAAATAGCTATATGCAAATAATTATCTCTTGCGTTTTCCAGTTTTCAAAATCTGCTCCACTCTAGGGTGCGTGACATCTTGAACAGCAATCTCCTACATTCTCCTGAATATAGGACACATCTGGGTCACTGCCTCAGACTCTGTAGCCCTACTTTCTCTGACTGCTCCGCTAATTACAGTGGAGCAGCCAGGAGGTCACCGCTGCAGCCAGAAGCCAGTGTTCCTTTCAGGAATTTCGTCCACACTTGAGATAATATAACGATACAGTGTGAATGTTCGACCTTCTCTGAATCTTGGCATAGCGAATATCAGTTGTGTTGAAGTAGCTTGAGCAATAACCAAGACTTTCACAGTTCTTTATTCCGGCTAACGTTTCGACGTCGTCGCCTTCGTCAGAGCCTAGATAGCCGTTTAGCCGCGATGTAAGTGGGCCGCCGCGTAAATAGGTGTGCCACTCACAGTGTATCTAGGCTATCTAGGCTCTGACGAAGGCGACGACGTCGAAACGTTAGCCGGAATAAAGAACTGTGAAAGCCTTGGCTATTGCTCAAGCTACTTCAACACGTTATTGCTCAAGCTACTTCAACACAACTGATATAACGATACAAATAATGGTTTATTCAATTCATATTCAACACAGATACCAATAATTACCACTACTATTAATAGCTTGTCTGCTTATTATCTTATCCCAAATGCGGACGAAATCCTTGCAGAGGGAAGGACCGCTGCTGTTCTGGTGACCTCTTGGTTACTCCACTGTAATTAGCGGAGCAGAGAAAGTAGGGTAACTGAATCTGGGTCATTGGCCCAGCTCTGCCCTATATTCAGGAGAATGTAGGGCATTGCTGTTCAACATGTCCGCCTCCCCTCCACTCTACACCTTTGTTACGGATTTGAAAAACTGACTACATACGAATACAGGAGCGGTTCGTTGAACGTTGCGGCGCTAGAATGCTCAAAGCGTACATAGGCCTGATCTACTATTTTGTCATATGATAGCAATCTCCATTGATCCCGCTAACGTCTATAGGACAATTTAGACTAGATGTGTGCGTTTGACGCGCGTGCGTCTGTGTGATGAACTATAGGGCCAGTCGCATCGCTGACGCAGCTCAAACGCAAGCATTCACGGCATCGCGCCAGCCACTTGTTCTTTTCATTGAGGACTACATGCCTTGTTAATCGGTCTTCATAGAAAATCGTCCGCAAATAACTGTGTGCGCCTGACTAGTATAAATGAGTAGACAAATGAAGAGAACTTATACCAGATACGTGCCTCAGTCTGGCGTCATCCGGACGCATCCAATTCAAAACTTTCTCATGAACACCGGTCAACGCGGCATGCAGCACGGCAGCCGCAAGTCCGCAAACGAGTGTTTCTCACGCGCGTCTGAGCTGCGTCAAGAACGCCTCTGCGCCTGTCCTCCATCATCTAAATGCGCGTGCTCCGAACGCACGCATTGACATAAACTGACATACAGTTTAGTCTCGAAAAACCATTGGTCTATAGTGCACTCACAGAATGAGGAAAGGGGAGCGGCTACACACTATTGAATCAGATATAATTGAAAACGACAGCATCTTGTGGAAAACTTATACACACGATGTTACTTCTATTAGGTTAGTCCGAGAGTCTTGCACCAAACTTCACACAATTTTCAAACAATGTTAACCCTACTAAAAACAGATATCAATCAACAACATTATCACCATCATGATCGAGGACGTATGTCCAACGCTTCACTAGAGTTTTAATTCCAGAAGTCCAGAATTGCGGCAGCTGCGAGTCGAAGAAGCTTGAAATCTGGTTTTCCAGTTGGGTCTGATTATCGAATTTCTTCTCTCGTAGATGCAGCTCCAAGGCTCGGAACAAGTGATAGTCCGATGGAGCCAGGTCTGGAGAATACGCTGGGTGTGGCAGGACCTCCCATCCAAGCTCGGCAATTTTCTGGCGAGTGAGCTTTGCCACGTGGGGTCGGGCGTTGTCATGAAGTAGAACAACATGGTCAATTTTCCTACACTCCAAGCGAATTGCGTCTGCCAATTTCTGTAATTGATAAGAGTAGACCTCAGCGGACACGGTGTGCCCAAACGGCAGCAGCTCCCAGTCCTTCGGAATCCCACCAACAACACAGCAAAACCTTCTTTTCGTGCGGTTCTCCTTTCGGCTCTCTTGGGGGTGGTTCGCCACGCAGTAGCCAACTTTGCTGTCGTGTGTGATCAACGTACAGCACCCAACTTTCATCTCCAGTAACGAAAAAAAAGGAAAAAATCCTTTCTGTGTGGCCGCAGAAGCAAAGACTCACACACACTCACTCTTGCGGCCAACTGCGAGGCACTCAATTCGTGGGGGACCCAAGTCGGCGGCATTAGTTTTCTGTAACCCAGCGCTTGGAGATGCCTGATGATTGTTGTACGGCCGCAGCCAAGAGCCATCGACAGTTCACGTGTAGTTGCACTGGGCTTCTCCCTGAGAGCATCGCGCAAAGCCTCATCATTGCAGTCAGTTGAGCGGCCAGAACGGGGTCGATCTTCAAGCGAAATATCTCCGGACTTGAAACTTTGAAACAAACGATTGGCAGTCCAACGAGACATTACACCTCCCTTGAATGCAGCACAGATATGAGCGGTGGCGTCTGCTGCATTGTGGCCCTAATCAACGATAAAACACATGAACTTGTGGACGATAGGGAACAAAACGGTTTGGCCGACATCGACTCCGATTGCAAAACGGTTGCAGTCGATTCGCGAATGTTTGGTGTTAGATGTATTTCAAAGGAAAGAGAGCACAACGGCTTGTCCCTCGTGCTGAATTTCACTGAATAAACCATGCAATAGCCAAGATCATTCACTCGACACAGCCTGAGCATTTCCAAAGCACGAAACACCGGATTCGGTCCTTCCATGCCACCTTGGAGACCACCACTCTGTGTACAGACGTCGACAGCCGAGGATTACTCCCGTAGCCTTACAGGGTGTTTTCCGCGGAGAGGGTTCCCATGTAAGGGCACTTTAGTATGATTATTCTAGATGCATGCAACTATATGATGAAGTATGAGCCAAGGCGCATCTCTGACGCAGCCCAGGCGCACGTGACACGCTCGCACTTGCGGCTGCTGGCAACGGTTGCGCGGCAACCTCGTACGAGCCTCAGCAATCCAATACGAAGAGTGATGAAGCAATTTTGTATATACAAAAGTCAAAGTTTGCTCAGACATTCGCTCGGGAGTCCCGCCTGACAAAATAATGACTCCCGCTCGAGGGTGAGCGGAAGTCATCGAAAACAGCTAGTTTTCGTCCCGCAACATCCCGATTTTGTCCCGCAAGCTCCGGCGGGAGACCGGATTTTGTCCCGAAAATGATACCAGTATCACGGTGCGGGAGACCGGATTTTGTCCTGAAACTGAAAAACGAAAGAAAACAGAAATGCGCAGTGAAATCCGGAACGCGTATGCGGTCCGTGGGACGACGCCGGCCGCTACTAGCGGATTTCGCATCCGCGTCACGGCTGAGCGCGACCGCCTCCCACGCCTCTCGCCTAGTCTTCAAACTGGGCCACAGTCTTAACCGGGCCTCAGCAGGCCAGACGAGTCCCGTAGGACTTCACTCCCCACCGAAGCGGAGAGTAGACTAAAGCCTACCTGCAAGGTGAGGCCCTTATATACCCCTCATTTGATAAGGGTTACCACGTGGCAATAACAAAGCCGCACCATTCTCGGGTTTATCTCACAACAAAACCAAAATGATGTCTTCCGCCGGACCTCCTGATTTTGTCCCGAAAGTGATAAGAAAGCTTTTTGTCAGGCGGGACTCCCGAGCGAATGTCTGAGTGTATAGGGCAATTTATACAGGGTGGTCTACATGAAGTGTGACGGGCCAAAGAAAATCAATTTTTGGACGTTTTTATTGCTTTTTTGTGCTTTTTCACTGTGTTATTCGTTTCTGCCGTGTTTTCTAGCCCTATAGGAAGCAGTCTTGTCCTCTGTTTTTAGAAAAAGATGGCATCGCTTGAGGATCACACTGCAGTAGTCGCCATGCAAATACGCGGGTCATCAGTTTCCGAGATCTCGAAGACGCTCAAACTGCACAGGGAGCAAGTACATCAGGTCATAAGCAGTTTCGGAGAAACTGGAGAGATTGAAAATTGTCCGAGTGGAAGACCTGATCGAACTGCCATGACCCCTGTCCTTCGAAACGCCGTCAAAAGCAAACTGCGGCGAAATCCTGAAAGAAGCATCAGACAGTTGGCCAAGAATCACAAAATAGGTCGTTCAACCATGCGAGGACTGATCAGAGTTGATTTAGAGTTCTATCCTACAAAATCGCCAAAATACAACGCCTCAGAGACGAAATGAAGGCCTCCAGATTAGAAAAATGCAGAAAGGTGATGACCCTTGCGCGCGGTGACAAGCTCGGCCGAATTCCCTCAGCTGGAACTTTTGTCGAAGGAATCTCCAAGAGCCGTCAAGGTTGAAAAAACTCTTCTCTGACAATCCATGATGGTGTGGGGTGGAATATCGGATTTGGGCAAGGCAAAGCTGGTTTTTTGTCCAACAAGGGGTTGAAATTTATGTCGAACTTCATTTGAAACAGATCCTCGAGTATGCGGTGATTCCTTGGACCGAATAGAATGCTATGGATATCAAGTGGGCCTTTCACCAAGATTTGGGCACCTGCTCACGGCGAAAAGAAGGCAATGGAGTGTTGTGGGAGCAATCTTCCGTGTTTCTGGACGAAGGATGTTTGGCCATGAAACTCACCCGATCTCAGCCTTCTGGATATGGCTGCCTAATCTATCTTGGAGCAAAAAGTCTGCTCTTTCAAACACATGTCATTAGATTCGCTGGAGACAGCCCACGTGGTTGCTTGAGACCGAATTTCGCCGGAAATGGTAGCGCGCATTCTCAAGAATTTTTGGAAGAGATCGGACGCTTGTATCAAGGCTAAAGGAGGTCATTTCGAAAGTGGTCTGAGATATGTTGTAGAGAATTTTTTTGTCATCTAAATAAATGAAAATAGCTCTCATTTGGTTCGATTTCTGTGAAGTTATGGGTAGTTTTTCCCGTCACACTTCATGTGGACCACCCTGTACTAGATGCGACTTGCGTGCGACTATCAGGCGCGCGCATCCATTTGCGAAAGATTTCCGATGAAGACCGGTCAACGCGGCATGAAATTCTTAATGAAAAGAAAGCGCGGCCGTCGCGAGGCCGCAAGCGCGTGCGACTGCTATGCGACTGCGATGCGACTAGCCCCTATTCTTCATCATATAGTCGCAGGCGCGTCAGTCGCACGCATCCAGTATAAATTGCCCTTATGAAGGCCATGTCTCGACGTCAAAGCGACGCAGACAATTGTTAACCAGAAATGGTGATCCTACCATCGCCGAAAAGATGCCCTTCCGTCTGCCGTTCATTTCCGATAAAGTGACCACGGCCATCCGGCAGTGTCTGAGGAGATCTGCTCTGAACAACATTGTCTCAGTGGTAGAAATACCACCGAACAACCTAAAGCGCCAACAGGTCAGGAATCGGATGTACGATCGCTTTTGTATCACCCCGAATTGTGTAGTTTGCCCCACAGGCAAACCAGGCGACTGCATGTGTTCAGGGGTGATCCACCTGATCACTTGCATTTGTTGTGGCGAAGGATATATTGGCGAGACAGCACGACCGTTGTGCGCACGCATTAGAGACATTAGAGATGGCAAACAAAGATCACGCGAAAGTACACCTCTTGGCAACCACAGAAGGGTACAACACGACGGAGCCAATTTCGATGTTAATGTAAAAATCCTCGCGCAAGAACCTGAAACATCAGCTCGCAAAACTTTGGAGGCTTTGTGGATCCGGGCGAAAAACCCGAAGATGAACCGAAAAGAAGAATGCCTCTCAATTACGCGCGAGCTTGCTCCATATCTTGAACTGCTCTTCTGGGGAGGGATGTATCAATCTCCCGAACTGAGAGCGGGCGCTCATTTTCAATAGAAAATGAGCACCCGATCAGGCTGCTACCCGTTCACGAGCGCTCATTTTCCATAGAAAATGAGCACCCGATCTCAGTTCGGGAGATTGATACATCCCTCCCCGAAGAGGGCAGTCAAGTCATTCGCTCAAGTGGACAGTTAGCGGTCGTTAGTGTCTCAACATCACTGCTGTCACATTAAAAAGGTGAGCACTGGTTTGTGAGCTGGACTCGTGATGAAAGACAGGCATAGCGTTTTGTTTGCATTGTTCTGGAGAGATTTGATCGGATAGTTGGCATTTCGAATCGCCCATTTCAGGCTCTGAAGACGGCGATTTGCCGAAACGTCAGCCAACATAAAATTTGTTACCAACCTCGTGTATAGCTCAGACAGAAAAAGAAATATTGATTGGACATGCCGAGGTTGATAGATAGTCGATCGTTTGAATTATCTGTTAGTTTAGGAGATGATAGGCTCTACTGATGAGGCGACAGTTTTTCCCCCAGCAGTGGCGGACAGAGAAAGTGCGCGGTAGGGGAGGAGAGGGAGGGCGTGCGAAAAAAGAGAGGTATCCGCAGTAGTAAACCAAAAATTAATTATAATACTAAACAAATAATAATAGATATCAAAGAAATAATGAAAAATGAGCAGTTGATGAGAAACTAATTCGAAATTTTCTATTGAAATCTCCTAAAAAATTGGGAGAGGGGACACCCATCACTCCCCGTTCTGCCTTATCATGGAAAAGTAAAATAAAACAGTTATTAACTGTTGTGATTGGGTGATATTGTGATTGAGATGGTTGTGAGCGTTTCAAGAGGAACTTACTCGCAGTCGTACAAGGGTATGTTTTCAGCTCCGCCATACCGAATGAACCACTCCATCCGTAGAGGAAGTCGTAGCACAGCTCAGATTTTGCTAGGAAAATTAAGAAATATGGAAAGAGGCAGATACGTATTTGCTTTCAAGGCGTACAATTGGAGTGGGCAACAATTCCTTAATTAGCACGCCCATTCCGGAGAGTGAATTCCAGTCTCTGTAACAGCATAAGATAACAGAACAGAACACAAGATAATGAAAAACCACCGAGATGCTAATATTAGGTTGTTGCGAAAATAATTGCCGTTTCACGGTATTCTTGAAAAAAACTTTTTTCTTGCCCAATTCAACCAATTCAAGCCATCTTGTGCTAGCTCCTGGTAGGGTTTGTTCTGCTCTTTCAGATGCTTCTTCAATAATCTGGCTAGCTCTTCCCTGGACTTTTTTATAGGGTCGCGAAAAATAATGAACCGACGCGATTTTTGAGTGATCATGTTGTACGAGCTCAAACTCAGCCATACCGCAGCGAAAGCAGCCCGTAATATAGCGCTTGCTTTTGGCACGGACTCTCCTTCCGAAAGGACAGTGAGGTGCTGGTTCGCAAAAATCTCTCCTGGCGATTTTGATCTCGAAGGCAAACCCGGTCGTGGTCAAAGGATGCTGCTGGACGATCAAGCACTGAGAGCAGCTGTGGAAACGAAACCCGATACTACTACTCGTACGTTGGCGGCAGGCCTGGGGGTTCACTATGCTACAGTTTCAAAACATTTGGCCTCCATTGGCAAGGTGAGAAAAATGCAAAAGTGGACACCCCATGATCTGACCGATGACCAGCAATCCTCCCGCTACGAGATCTGTTCTAAGCTCCTCGTTCGCCAGAAAAGCGAGCCATTTCTTGACCATTTAATAACTGTAGATGAAAAATGGCTCCTATTTGATAATAAGAAANGTTTAATAGCTGTAGATGAAAAATGTGCTCCTATTCGATAATGGGAAACGTGGTTGTGTATGGGTAGACAAGTTCTCTACCCCTCTAAGCTTCCCTAAACCAGATCTTCACCTAGAAAGGTTATGTTGACAGTTTGGTGGTGTTGTAAGGGTGTTATTCATTATAGCCTTCTGCAACCTGGTCAGGCTGTTACATCAGAGTCTTACTGTTGTGACTTCGACCTGATGTATGAGAAGTTGCAACAAATGTGGCCGGCAGTGGTAAACAGAGGTGCGCCTTTCCTGCTCCAGGATAACGCTAGGCCTCACACTTCAAAACTCACCCGGCGAAAACTGACGCAGTTAGGCATCGAGGTTCTCCCTCACCCACCTTACTCTCCAGACTTCTCCTACCGAATATCACTTTTTCCGGGCTCTCGAAGCAAACCTGCGTCAGCAGCAGTTTCCTGATTTGGAGCATGTTGAATCTGCAGTCCAAGAGTTCTTAAAATCTTGTGATCTCAGTTTCTACTGTAGAGGCATAAGTGAATTACCCGATCGTTGGCAGAGATGTGAAGAATCTGAAGGTTTTCAGTTTGCTATATAAAGTTGAGTTTGAGCAAGGTTACAGCATTTTGAACTGGGCTGTCTATTTCGGCAATTAATTTCGCAACAACCTGATGCAACAATAGATCACGCATTGAAAATGTGCAGTGAACCTAGGAAATAGAGGGAAAAAGAATACAAGCTGTTGAAGGCATCGCAGTACGTTTACCACCTTGCTTGAGCCGCAAGCTTATGAATTTTGGAATTTACCAAAGGAATCTAGCCTACGTTTTTCATCACCAGTGGTGGAAGGTGGAACTTATGCCCGTTCTAAAGTGTCGTAGTGGTGGGTTGAGCTCCGAAACTCATTACCCCGCTTCAGGCGATGATTACATGCCTGCTCACATCCACACAGTATACCGTAAAAGATCATTGCCACTCGCAATACTGCTAGAGCACGCAGGTGCCAAACGCAGAAATCATTTCGTTTCAGGAGCTGATCGCCTCCTATTGCTGTGGAAATAGTGGTAAAGGCGAGTGGACGCACAGTTAGCTACCCAGTAGCTGTTCGCTTCTCGTCCACACACCTCCCCCACTACTCCCTCAGCATGAAGAGGCGATCAGCCCCTATCAGGGCGATGATTACTGCTCTTTGCACTCGAGTGCTCTAGCAGTGACGTGGATAGTAATCAAGGATGTGCAGAGTCGTCACAAACGATGAGCTCTGCTTGCATTTTGCATCAACATTGAGAACAAATCCGCATAGTTTGCTCATAGTTCCCATGTTTGAAGAGGGTGACTTCTACCAAATCCATTTTCGAGGCTTCTCAAAATAGAGATTATTTATTTATTTATGGTATGCACGCTAAGGTGAGCATAAACAATTAAACAATTCAACTAAAATAAAACACACCGAAAAAGATTAAGACAATGTGTTAGATCGTGTTACAACTGTTCGAGAAAGAAAACTCACAAATGAACAAAAACAGCTTGTAGAAAGTGAGAACGGCGATGCCAGGTGTGAGTTTCTCAGCGTGCAAAAAGGCGATTATTCTGATAGCCGTGCTAACCACTATTTAACGGATCTTGCGCCCGTAATTTGGAGGATTAGTAGTAGAGTGAAAAAGGCGGATAGCGCTAGGGATAACAGACACTCTCCACGAGCGCTCCATTGAGAATCTGACACTGGATTTTCGGATGTTAGGTATTCCCTACCCCTAACAATCCAGCCTCAGACCCACCTGGGGAAAGTTTCTGGGCAAGTAGTAAAGGTGTGTACCAGCGGAGAAGACGTCAAGTAGTTTTGCATTTGGTTAATTACGAAGCACTGAAACTCAATGCTAGGGAACACATCGGATTGGGCTTAGAAATATGATCCAAAAAAAAATTCTCGAACAGTGTACATGTGGAACAGAGTAAAGAAATCATACATAGTAAAATGCGTGGTATATATGACTATGACTACATCTCCGTAACTGGCCATGAAGAGTGAGCTAGTGCTGTACGACTGCATTTAAACAAAGTTGCTAGAAATCTGGAATCTTGAGGAATGCAAGTAAGTCAAGTTTTCTTAACCTTGAACCGAAAACTGAGCTGTTCGGTGATTCCAATACATTAGATGGCAAGATTTGTAGCCATCTCGCGCTTCGAAAAAAAGAAAGAATCAAAGACTTTAGACTGATGCCTTCTGTTAAGTGTTACATCCTGCATCGAAAAAACGCTTGTACGTCCCAGCGACGGTCTGAATGTCCAATATTTGCTGGCTCTGAATTTCGTTTCACATCGCAGAATTTTGAAGCATCGTTAAAACCCCTACAGTACAGCAAGCTTTTTATGCCGAAACGTTTCATTCTAGCCTCATAATTTGGCATAACATGACGGTAATTAGGGTTGGGTGCACATCTATACATCAGAATCCTGGAAAACGTTCGCTGTACTTTTTCCAGCTTATTTTGGAGTTTTCGAGTGTGGGGACTCCACACCTGAGAGCCGTATTCCAAAATGGGAATTACATAGGCTTTATAAAGCTTGAGCATAACGGAGGCCTCGCGGCAATGGATGTTTCTGCAGGTGGTGGAAAGAACTGAGAAAGACCTACGAACGATGTTGTTAATATGATTTCCGAAGCTAAAGCTGTTGGTTATATTAACTACAAGGTCAAGCATTTCACAAGATACATTCAATGGGATGTTTTCGAATTCATAGTCCCTGGTACGTGCACCACCGAAATGTAACACGGATGTTCAAGCCAGATTAACAGGTATTTCCCAAACTGAAGCCCACTCCATCATACTTGACACAGACTGAGACAAGGCTTGGTGAACTTGCTCTTGATTTTCCGGACTATAAACTCCATACACCTTGATGCCATCCGCATACATCCTAACTTTGACGTAGGGGTGAGTGCTTAGTTTAGCAGGCAAATCGTGGGTGTAAGCAAAGAAGTCCGGAAAATCAAGAGCAAGGGTGTAAGCAAAGCAGAGGAGATAGAAATCCACCTTGCGGAACCACGCTAGTGCATAAATACCGGGTTGGAAAGCAATTCACGACTTTAACACAAATGTGCCTTCCATCTAGGTATGACTTCACCCAACTAAGCAATGATCCTCTGATTTCAAGTCTGTAGAGTTTGAAAAAAAAAAGTTCCCCATTATTAACTTTATCAAATGCTTTTGATATGTCAAAATACATTACATCGACACATCTTCCGCTGTTAATAGCAAGGTTCCAATCAAAAACACAAACAAACTAGTTGAGTGACAGTTGACGCCCCAGATATGAATCCATGCTGCTCTTGTGGAATCAACTGGTTTTTAGTCAGAAAAGAAACTAGCTTATCACGAATCAGTTTTTCCAATACCTTGATTGGGGATGGTATGATGCATATAAGCCGGAACGATGACAGGGAGCCAGATTCTGAACTTTTCGGAAATGCAGTTATGATAGCTTCTTTCCAAATCCAAGGGACCTCACTAAAAAGCAGGGAAATATTGAAAAGTATTGATAGTGGCTTGTATGAAGAGACTGCGCACCTCTTGTACACGATTTGGGAAATGCCGTCAAAAGTACAGTATGTGGATTTTTCCGGTCTTTTCAGCACATTTAGGACCTCGTTTGGATGAACCGTAATGTTTTGCAGAGTATTAATAAGTGCTGAGTCATTTGAGAAACTGATTGGAAGAATTTAGCCAAAGCCTCAGCTCTCTGATCATCTCCAACGTATCTGTTACCGTCATCATCTTTGAGGAGAGGAAGTTTGTCAAAACCTTTCATTTTTTATTTGACCAAAGAAAAAATAGAGTTTCTACTGCGTGCTTCATTGGAACGTTTTTCTTTATTAGCTGAAAACCTTCTCAAATGGCGATCCAATTCAGAGCATACTCGTTTATAATCAGGATGAGAAAGTGGATTTGGCGATGTATTGAATAAGCGTATTTTATGCGAACCCGATTTGGGGAAATGCTTTGGATAACGTAGTTTTGGTTTTTCGAAAGAATCAAGAGATACATGTATAGCCAAGCATGAGTATACTACCCGGCAAAACCTTTTGTTTACATCATCTATAGACGTGTAACCATTTAAAGTCGCCCACCAGTCAACCGAAGAGAAGTATGAACACAAGCCAGTGTAGTTAGCCTTGCAGAAGTTTGGAACTGGTATTTTCCTTGGCTCTTGATTGCCACTTTTAGTTCGGAACGATATCATGTTGTGACCAGAAGATGCGAAAGGAGGAGCTGTTGAAATACTATCTAACAGAGGTGAAGAAGTTAAGATAATATCAAGAATTGAGTCACCACGAGTAGATTCCATGACTTGTTGAGTTAGCCTGCAGCAATCAAAAAATTCCAAAAATCTAGTCGAACTCATATTCCTAGCTTTCAGTTGGATCCAGTCGATATCAAGGTTCAAGTCTCCTAGCAGAATTAGGTGAGAATTAGAAAGTAGTCTCACACATCAAATAAGCAGTCTACAAGAGTCTCATCCTCAGCAGATGTAGAATGTGGAGGGCGGTACAAAAAATTACTCTGAACGTAAACAAGCACTGTGAGTCAAATCCGTCAAGAACGAGCACATCCGATTATCTTCTAAAAGTGTTGAGATCGAAGGCTACCACACGAGCATGATTGGCCACACTTGACCCCCGCTGTCCTATTTTGGAATTGAGTGCACTCTGCCACTCGCAAACTTCGGCGTAACACATCTAGAACTCAAAGTGGACACTTCTAGGGGTATGCTAGTTGTGTCAACCTTCTGTCACGGATGACTCAACCAAGGCTTCCGGATGACACATTGGGAGGTAAAAAGGGGCGTGGCTTCGTTGGACGTTAGTGAACACATCCGGGACTATAGTGGTGGACTCATGGTGGAGTCATGGTAGACACATGGAGGACTTACAAGTGCTGGTAGAGTCATCCGTGGTTAAAAGTGAACACAACCAGTATACCCCCGGATGTGTTCACTTTCCGTCTCATCTTGACTACTGGATGTGTCCGGTTCTATTTCTTAGCAACTGCGTATGTTCGAGGTCCAAAGTTCACACCCATAACTGAACCAAACGGTTGTAGACAAGGGGCGGGACCGCGCGCGGCCTACTCTTGTTGTCGGCTTCACTGAGGCAGCGTCCCGCTGGGCAGAGACACGGTGGAAAACGGATACTTCGTGATTTCCCTGCCTACTACCGTTTGGAGTTGACTGTAGTCTTCCTTATAGATTTCAACTGATGAGGTCGGTAACTGATTGCACTAGTGAACTGTAGCACTGTCAATGTCTTGGTTTTCGTATAACTCAACGTAAGATATAATAGTTGGACACAAGTAATATCATCGACTAACATCAAAACAAAACATTGAACCATCTCGGTAAATTGATCCTATCACATTGGAATCCCACCTTACATTGGAAGAGGTCAACTTAACATGCTGAAATGAAATCTACATGGTTCCAAGCACTGCACAACAATTTTCTGCGGTATGTATTCCAGTTTTGGCCCAGCAGGCTTTGTACAACATTGCTATGGAGGATCCTCTCGCATGACGTGAGATGTGACGCATTGGATAGGGGAACGGAGTGCTGAAAAGAGAATGCGAGGTTCGAATACCGCAAGTCGTCAACGTTCTGCATTCTTGTGCTTTATTTTTTGACCGCTTGCAAAATAGTGGAAAAGGTTTGAACACTTTAGCTATGTATGATTCTGACATGAAAATCATTCTTATTGAAGATTAATACAGTTTTGATATAACGGTGCTGCCTCAGTGATGAAGACTTTCATATGAAATACAAAACGGACCACTAATATGAACACATAAGGTTACAACAGTCCTTTGCATGCCGTTCATCTTCATCACTACGTACTTGTATGGAGTGCTAGGTAGCACATTGTCGACAATGTCGCGCGATCGGTTCCTCGCTCAAGCGGTCTTTTGCAGGAAATTGGGATTCACAACGATGCCGTTCAGTTGGTGACCTGGGTGTGGTCATGTCTTGGTTATAAGTCGGATGACTTAGGAGACCAGCAGCTGTACAGAGGGTATATGTTGATTACGTGAGGTGGATGTGCCCAGTGTAATAGATCTGATAATATTATAAATAAATCTTCCTGTGAAACTTGGAATTTTGTGAAGGATTTCGATCGTAGATCTGTTACGTGATTATTTTGCCTAGACCACTACCATGAATACTTCCAGGAATTACTTCATATTACTGTATCCCTGTAAACAAGCAACAATATCTGGGTAACCAACAGCGTAGGCTGCGCTGTTTGTAGTGTAGCAGTTGATATCTTGTGCCATACCCCACAATTTGTGTCAAAACAATGCTGTAGACGTCAGAGTGACTCAAATGTTTGCTGAATTTCACTCTCCCCATCTGATTTATACGTATTGTAACTATGTATAAGGGAGGAACTTCCGAAAAGGATGAGGTTATTCCAAAGCAGGAGTGGCGATTGAATAGTGTCAGAAGAAAAACACCAATTCAGTGTTGCTGGCCTCTGTGCTGGTCCACCGCATACATTGGTCTATGGCCGCATGCATAGTTGAGATTACCAGGGGTAAAAGTGTGGGTGCTGTGTGAGCCACCTCACCCAAATTTATCTGTTCAACCACCTTACCCATGATTATCAGTTCAACTCCCGTTCAACACCCTGCTGGGCTCAACTGTTGAATTTGAGTTGAAAAAAAAAAACTGAGTGGTCCGGCCGCTACCACCAGCTTATCTAGGAAAAAAACCTTGTTCAGCGCACTTTTCTCCACCATTCTCATGATGTTGTGGTTGTATTAATCTGCTTTCCTCCTACTCATACTTTTCAAGAGTTGTTCACAGTTGTTTACCATTTTTGGCTCATAGCATTCAATTGTTCTCCCTTGCTGTATATTTGCATTATTTATTCTTTTCCTCTACCCTACATGTTTGTTCTTTCTCCACAGATACGCCTTTGCAACCTTCAGTTCCCTTTTTCTACTTGGTTTAAAGGCAAACACCAAAAAGCGTCAAGAAAATACGTGACGACCGAGGCAGCATTATCGTCTTTTTCTGCAGATCTCGACCATTTTGATCTAACGCTGCGAATTGGAAGAGTTCAAAAATCATCTTTTCGTTAATTCTGACAACATTGACAAATGCATCTGTGTTCACCGTAGTCAAAAACCCAAGGTTATGCTGCACCAAAACGTTCCTGGGTGCCGTTGAACATTTTCTCAGCAGCGACGACATTCTTCGATGGCATTTCCGGAAAAATAGGGCATTTGAAGGCAGCACCTGCGGAAGTTTCCATGTCCGAGATTTCGAGAGCTTTGGGTACTTGCACTGTAGAAACAAGTAGACGACCTCAAATGAAGAACAAGCTGATGTTAAAGGACCGTTTCAGCAAATTAGCACGCAGAAACACAGTTCGTAAGTTGTGGAAAATCGGAGAAATTGATAAACACTGACAATACGAGCCTACTAGTGGCACTTTGTGAGGTGTTGGATGGCATATGGAAAATAGTACGGATGCATGAAAAAAGGGTGGAAACTTATGCGTTTTGTAGGAGAATTATGCTTACGATAGGCTGAGCTAGGACTTAGCCTGTCCTGAATAACCTGGCCCCTTTACCGAGCATACAATTTCTTAGTTCACGTAAGTCTAGCCTCATTTTTCAAGCGCTTATTGTGGGTACGTATGCGTTTCTTCACCCAAAAATTGGTGTCAATCCGTGCAGTCTTGACTTAGCTAGGGCATTGCAGCTCTAATCATACACTAAACAGCAAGCGGCATTTTTCCACTGCTCCTTCATGATCCTGCGGCAGCAGCCATACACTCAAAGAGCGAGCGCGCTCCTTTCGTTGCCCCTTCATGATTCTGCGCCTGCAGCGTTTCCGCCTCGCACCGTGCGAAGCCCCCTTTGTTTTCTGCCCCTCTTACGAAGCCCAGATTGCCCGACAACAAGCCGCGTTGGGGCCCTGAGTATAGCGGCAAGCTTAGCAATGGTGCCAACAAAGGGAGAAATTCATCTTCAAACACTAGATTGAATCAACAAATAGACGCGCTTGTCATCTACCGCGGCAACGTGTCTGCTGGCGAGAAACTGGAACTTGTGAAAGAATGCCGGACAGTGAACAAGCATAGAAATTGCACAAAAATAGAATTTTTATTCTCAGGCATTCTGAACATAAAATAATCACAGGTACAAGCAAACCATGTTAACAACGGCAGTAGAAATAACATTTCCGCACAGGAACACAGGAACAACTTCCCGGCGGAACGAAAAAAACGCCCGTATTCGTGAATATGCTTCATAGATTTTGACACATAAAAAGGCTGAATGGTTTTAATCTAGTAAGAGGAGAAGATAAATGTTTCTAGAAAACTAGTGAAGAGAAGAATCAATTCTGAGATTACCATAACGGCTTACAGTTGTTCTTATTATTGGTGAAAATTTGTAAATTTCTAATGAATATGTGGTCCTTGAGTATACATATTTCGATATGACCTAGACAATGTCCTCATCGATGAATTTGATGGAGCTGAAGCTCGCACCAAATGCTTTCACCGGTTTTTTGATGTCTTCTGTTCGTCGAGGTTTCCGACACATGAAAAATAGTACTATTGCTGCCAGCAGGAGACACAAGAGCAAGACACAAATGGTGATGAGTTTGGGATAGATCGATGGCTCTTCGTCCTGAAATGGAAACGCTACTGTAATGCAAGGTCAAGGACGTCATTTGTAACAAAAATTATTGCCCGAGGGCTCTATGCATCTGTTTAGCTCAAATGGTGGTGAAGCTTTACCACCATGTCCTGGATGCATCATCAAAGTTACACAGGGCAAAGGTGTTGAAGCCAATGTTAACTATGAGTAAATTTGTGGTATCGTTAACACTTTTACCCTGGGTAGGCATATGGTTGCATGCGACACCAAATTAGGAAACCACTCCGAAATTTATGATAAGCAAAAGCATGGCACACATTATTGCTCCACCTTCAAAGAATACCCGATACAATCTTTTTTTCACGAATGCCAGAGGGTTAACTAGAGGTAAAGCTGCGTTAACCGGCGTCGAGCCCAAAGAGGACCACGAGCTTGGTTGCATCATTGAAGTTAGCCAGGGTAAAGGCTTTGGAGCCCATCTTAACAGTAAATAAGAATGGAGATGTTAACACGTTTACAATGGGTAATCTCCATGATACATGCGACACTGCATGCAAAACTGAAATTACCCATGGTAAACGTGTTGACGTCTGCGCCAGCGATGGGTAAATTGTGCGATGTTGACACGTTCACCCTGGGTAACCTCAACGATGTATGCGTTCTCTGTCGGCAGCACTTGGGATACCCAGTGTAAATGTGTTGACGCATGTGTGAATAGTGGGTAACATGTGGTGTAAACACGTTTACCCTGAGTAATCTCAACTATGATTGCGGCAACTGGATGTGTCAAAAACTGGATGAAATTTAGTTAGGGTGAACGTGCTGACGCTCGAGCTAACGATGAGTAGAGTTGTGTGGTGTTGACACGGTTACCATAAGTAGTTCCAACGATGGATGTGGCCTGTGTCGGCAATACTGAGAATACCCAGGGTAAATGTGCTAACTTATGGACGTGATATAATGGGTAGCATAATGTAATGGGTATAATGATGGGTAGCACTTTGTGTAATCGCAGTGATCCAAGACCCCAGGGGATAGTGGGTTGTGGAAAATTGTAAAATGATGGGTAAATCTGGAGGGGGCGTTAACACGCTTACCGTGGGTAAGCCCAGCGATGCATTTGGGTCAGGAAAACGGTCACAGTGGTGAGAATACGGCATACCTGTGCAGCATTGTAGATACAGTAGCCGCTATTACTGACAGTGCGAAAGAAAGGGCAACGAAAGTCTGGACACAACAACTGTGGAGGTGATGGACGGTACTGCCGCACCCTGAAGGAGTAGAAATCTCCCATATTTCCATTAAAAAGGGTAGAAAGTCCCATACCTGTCACCACTTTTCGTGAATAATGAGTTCCACACTGCCATGTGCAAGATGGACAGACCTCTTTCAGAGAAATGAGCGCAGTCGTACCCAAGTACGCTGAGGTCCATCCTGGAATAAGGAAGTAGCTTACCCAGGGTAAGGTTTTAAACTAAAAAAGCTCCCTCACTGTTCTGGAAGATTCGTCAGGGCTGATTCTCGCAACAATGGCAGCACTTCTACAGTAAAATTCAGCTTCCGGAAGTTTTTTTGCACGATAATTTCCACCTAAAACAAGAGCTGTAAGTTCATAGTTCCACAAGTAACAGCTACCGTTAGCGCTTACCTGGTCCCAAACAGAATTTGAATTGTATTGACTATGAGATTTCCATCTTGACAACATTTCTCGGCAGGCCTAAATCGAGCATATGAGGTAGCAAATACTTTAACGAATGTTATTTTACGGACCTTATGAGAGTGACTTGCGTCCACCCAGATTCCATTGCCAGAACTTCGAACAACTGCTATAAAAGTCCTAGTTGGGAGAAGTTTGTGAAGCTCCTCGATTGCCCCAAGTACTTCGACCGCGGTTTGGCGTGTTTCTGATGCCTCACCGTCCTAAATTTGTAGAATTCTTAGGAAGAGCTTCCAAAACTGGAGCTGCACTCGCATCTTCTTGCTCCTTTCCCTAGCCTGAATTCTTTTTACACACGTCTAGGACACCTTCTGAATAAGAATGCTTACCTGGATAGTAGCAGCAATCACGATCAGCTTCCAGGAATTCTCATAACCCTCAATTTGTTGGATAGATTGAGCAATAGACCTAGAATAAATCATTGAAAAGGTCTCCCTCCACACAGATCATTTTTAAAAGAGCGCACCTCTCACGTTTTTTGAAGATGATAGACAAACATTTTAACTTTGTAAACCACATAAGGAAAATTTAGACAATGTCTTAAGAAGAGAAGAAGTTCGGAGGTGTTCTCACCAACATCTGAATTTCTGATTTCAAGAATTTTCTATCCGATTTTGAATAGCCCTCAGCCGTCGAATTTTCGGATGCTTGAAATTCCAAAACTTTGCAGCCCATCGGATTCTCGAAATTTTTAACATTCGATCTATTAAATGAGGTCTAGCCTTTATTTCTGAGAAACTGTTCGCTATTCATCAGCAATGGAACAAATTGCCGTGGTGGTCTCGGTTAGCAAAAATGATGCTCTTTTCTCTACTGTTCCTGTTTCATTATCGTTTTGATCTATTTTTAGTGCTCTTCTTTGCACCGAAGTAACCCCGAAATCTCCACGTTCTCCTCACTGCAATTAGACAACCACCGAAAGGCTCACCTAGCTTGATCCACGAGACCGTCATCTCGTTCATTACTCTGCACGACGACGAGATTGGGATTGAACACCCGTAGCATCTTGTCCAGCGAAGGCAGCTCCATCGATGACGAGCGATGCTCGCACGAATCGAGAATACCTGCAAAAGCAGCACAATCGCAGCAAGTGGTCCTAATCTCATCCCTAGAAATTACCTGCTTGCAACGTAGAATGATTCGATGTGCAGTACGTCGTCAGGTGTCCCATATCCGCATAGACTGCTACGGAAGATGGCCGCAGAGTGTCGGAGTAGTCCTCGGTTTCTGACGGAGGCACACGGGTGCACGAGTTTAGTGCAGCATAAGAGAGAGGAAAGTCTAGTGACTGCTCGTCAAGCTGGTCCGCCTAGAAATACAATAGTAGAGCGGTGTTTTGTTCCCATGTTCTCTGGATAAATTGCCGCCGCTTAGCCCCTGAGCCTCATCAAGCCCAATGATTAACGTCGTCCTCATACTCATTGCTTATGCAGTAATGTGCCGGCTCTTGACATTTTGTGCTTAATGGAAAGTGTGCATCGATGAGCTGTCACACGGAAGTAGGTTGCACGAGGTTGGTAATTGTTGTAGTGTGCAGAGATGACAGACTAGTAGGACGAGCTTTTTTTATTATTAGTTTTCGTGGGTTAGGCCAGAGAACATTGAATCGTTCGTTTTTACTATGTTTTTAAATATTTATTTTTAATGAGCCAATGCTGCACCTAGCATTTTTACTATGTTCGTTCTTCGAACTGGGTCACCTAGATGATGGAGACACCCCCTGTTGCCCATCTTCCCCCACTTCCGCATCCAGCACTTTTCTACGTATATCCGAATAAATAAATGATCTAATTTCAGAAGAATATTCTGATTGCATTATAAATAAAAAATACTCTTTTTCTAAAAATACTCTTCTTTTCATGTTTTCCGTCGGACATCTACCATCACGGAAATGGAATTCAAAGCATAGGAATCAAAATAAGGCAAAACACAGATTGGAGCATCACAAAATACAGATTGGAGTATCAAAGCTTATTATAGTATTATGGTTTAACAGTCATCATACAGAGAAGCACAATCAAGATACCTAGGGAGATGTGACCACAAAATGAAAAAGACTTATTAGGTAAAATTAAATGCTTTATCCAGAGTATCAGGTTCAGGTACATCCTGAAAAGAAACCGAGTTAGATGAAGAACACTTAGTGGGAAAGGACAGAAATCAAAATGATTTATCAGGTTATCGAAGGTGAACGCCACGCCTACCATAGAAAAGCTGCCAAGATGGACTACAATTTACGAGTGGAGTTCTCGTGACGAAGGAAACCACAATGGATTACTTCTTCCAATGTCGATGTCATTCTTAGAAACAAGGAGGTACATACACAAATCAAGAGTCACTTAGTCCGCATCAGTCGCATTCCTTCACGGTTGTAAAACTTAGAACTCAACAAAGGCAGAAGAAAGAGGAATGCCAGGGCCCGTACTCGTGTACGTGTCCGAGAAATTTGTGACCGACCCGCTCTTCCAATGTGGATGAGCTCTCAAACAAAAAACCGGTGTACTATGTCTATTGGAGCGACTCGTCTCGGTCAGGGATTAGGGGAAATGGCAGAGATAGCAAGATATGTGACATTTTAGTCTAGAAACTCGTCCAGTCCGTGTGAATGAGAAGCTTAGAACCTTCTCGGAAACGTTCCTGAATGCGGAAACAGTACCGCAGAGAGTGACGGACACCGAAATGCTGGAAACAAATAAGGTGCAACATAGAATGAGCGGAAAATGGCAGAAATGAGCCAGTTTCAAGAAATATTCACGCATAAAAGTGTTTTTTTCTTTTGCCTTGCGAGTCAAGACTTCTAGGTCTGTTACCAGCGCCTGACTATCTCAAAAAAGATGCTTCAGTTATTTCGTGTTGAGAAGTGACGAAAATTCTGTTGCCAAACGAGCTATGAATCTCATCATGGACGGACATAGACCGACAGGAGGACCGAAAACTCGAAAGCTCGATAGGATGAAGGACGACATGCGGATACTGAAGCTCACAGACGGAGACGCTTTCATCGAAGAAAATAGCGCAAACATAGGAGAAATGTCGACCCCTGCACTTGGGAACATGGCTAGGAAGAAGAAGAAGAAGAAGAAGAGGAGGAAGAAGAAGAAGTTATCCCGGGTTCCATTTCTTTTAGCTGAACGTGGATACGGCGAAGAAAACGAAGAGATTTGTGCAATCGTGCTTCTATAGGGGGTTCTGTGTTATTTCTAATGCTTTGACAAAAAGCAAAACAAATAGATTTATCCACAAAATCGCGGCGATCTTGTCAAGTATGCAGCAGCAAACGTTAGGAAAAGTAATGAATGAATTGTAGGTTCCATAAATCCCACTTCCTTGCTAGGATATGCTTGCCAGTTCGATTTAGCCGAGTGTGATAACATGCAATTGTGTGGCAAAAATTATGCTAACAAGGGAAGTGCACGAGGCTAACCCCGGGGATCGAAACGAAACATCCATTTTCGAGAGCATTGTCTAAGGTGATGTTAACGTATGTATATCATTTTTGCCCAATGCTCCTTATGTGCTCAGGAGAGCGCGTCAAAGATGTCCCAGCAGCCTTCAACTTTCACGGACCCAACATCTTTAGGAAAATCTTTTTGACTGAAACTTTGCATACGGGGGTTATTTGAGGTGCTGAACACGAATACCGTATCCATTTTGTACCACAACCGCATTTTTGTAGGGATACGGTAGGACTACGGTGGCGCGCAGTAGTAAGTGGTAGTACATCTACCGTAACCCTGCAGAAATGCGGTTGTGGTACAAAATGGATACGATATTCGTATTCAGCACCTCAAATAACCCCCGTATGCAAATTTTCAGTCAAAATTTTCTTTTGAAGGTTTTGGGTTCGTGAAGGTTCTATAGTGCCAATTTTTCTGTTGCCCTACCATAGGAGTTCTGGATGGGATTCATGAAACTTTGACCGCGCAGATCAACCATAGTTCCCGTCAATAGCTATCCTATAGACGATGGAACGTTTGGAGACGCATTTTTGTATAAGTTTGTTCCGTCCGGTGAGGCGCTCGTGAGTCCTAGCTATATGCATGACAGTCGCGGCAAAGTGGCCGAGTGGGTAATGCCTCGATCTACCGGGCAGAAGATTGAAGTTTTGGATCCCGCCGGTGAAGTCGAAACAACAAGGTTTAGAAAAAGGAATGAAAAAAGATATTATCAAAAAAGAGACCATGTTACAAAAACATCAAGTCGAAACCTTCCCTACCTAACATGGAACTACGCTTCACATAGTGAGTGGAGTTGCTTCGTAGTTTGTGCAGTAATGTACATATCTGGTCTGTTGTAATAATTAGAACTACTTCAACCAAGGTCAAAAGCTTGAAATTTGAAAGTGCAAAAAAACCGCGCAGACAGGATTCAAACCCGCGACCATCTTCCCGGTAGTCTAATGCGTTCCCCACTACGCCATCGAACCACTGACGCTGTGCCTCGCTCTAGGTAACATGAACAGGCTAAATCAAATTTTTCTAAAATGCGTCCTAAAACACTTCATAGCCTATAGGACAACTAATAACGATAACCACAGTTGGTTTGCGTGATCAACTTTTCATTAAATCCAGCATTACATGGACTCCCATAGCAGTGCAATAGCAAAATTTTTGACGCGCTCTCCTGAGCGCATCAGGAGCATTGGGCAAAAATGATATGCACACATTAACGTAATCTTAGACAGTGCTTTCGAAAGTGGGTATCTCGTTCCGATCCCCGGGGTTAACCTCGTGCACTTCCCTTGTAAGAAAATGATGGAATAATTGTAAGAGCATGTTTTGGTTGTAGAAGTGGCGGAAGCAGAAAGTGGGCGGGAGCGCGGGGGAGGAAAGGGGGTGGGGGCGTGAGAAAAAAATTGGGGTCTCCATCGTTTGGGTGACCCAGACGAAAAATAAAATCAATAAAAATATTAATTTCAGTAATAAATAGTAATAAATAATAATGCAATATTTTTATTTGTATTGTAAAGTAATTTCAAAAATTCGGCCACCCATTCTCGGGGGGAGGGGCTCCCCCCTGCGTCCGCTACTGAATTGTGGTAATGTGTATGTGGTAGTAACATGTAGTAATTGCAATAGTTGCAATAGCATGTAATATGAGCTCACCTGCAACGAGATGAGCTGCATCCAGTGGTCATAGAACTCCCTATCAGTGGTGAGCTTCTCCTCGATTCGAATTACATCCTCAGAATCAGCAGCAACTGGGCAGATGAGGTGAATCGTAGCGAGAAGAATAAGCGAAAACATAGCACTATCCATTAGCCAATCATAGTTGCTCGCGGTCTGAAAAACTTCGCGGATTGGAGAGTGAATCCACGCCGGCAAAAAGATATCACGCTGGCCGGCGACGAGCGCTTTTTACGATCGTATCCACGCAATTTCGCCAAACTCAATATCTTTGCCTCCACGACAGCGAGCAAGACAAAAGACCGGATCAATCATAGACGAGATGAGGGGAAAAAGTAGATGAAGAGTCCATGTGCTGCGCCAATAGATCCCTAAGGGTAGGTTCTGTCAGCATTCACAATGATGTCGTAGCAGGAGTCGTTAAGATATATGGCGGGGGAGAGCGATATAAAGAAAAGGAGATATGTCTCGGATGCGGGAAGCCTCTATAAACTATGCCATCGAAGTTGGATTCCCATCAGCTGTTTGTGATTCCCACGTGAAAAGAAACAGCCAGCACAGCTGCTATTGCAAATAGTGGCAGAAGTGTTTTGCGGGCGGCAAACTCTACGAGAGCTCTTGTCGGCACCAGGAAAAGAAACGGAAAGTGGCTTTGACGCGCGTATCGCCAGAAGTTGCGCCAATCGTACGAGCGATTCTGTTTGTTTTCAGGACATCGCGAGGTGGATCTGCTCAGGTGAAGAAAATAATCGTTGTTTTCGGGATTGCAAAGTGCTCGGAGACTTTTTGTTGACGGATTTCCGGTGATTTGAAATGAACTTTGGTGGAGGTGTGGTCCGAAAGTGTATAATGCTGGCACGTGACCGCAGAAAACACCAAAGATACTCTAGGCTTTGATGATTTATTTTTTCATTTATTAATTCAGTGCACCAAATTGGTGAACCAAAATCTTTCAAAAATTACCAATGGTCAAGATATGACAGATCTAACAGATAATGTGAAAAAACAAGGTCAGCTTAGTCCCAACCATTCAATAACTGGTTGTCACCCAAAGTAGTAACACTTGGTCCTGTACTTCCGGGATAGCCAGAAAGTATAGTAAAAAGCATAGTAAAAAGTATAGTAAAAGGATTGTAGATTGGAATCCTTATGTCAAAATAGTTTGATCTTTTGCTCAAGAAAAGCAAACAAGTTGTTTATATTTCCTCTGAACTAAATGTCAATGAAGTTCATATACCACTTCTTTCGGGCCACGGGAATGAAAGATGAGCGATAAAATCGTGAGATATTTTAAGGAAAAGAAGTTCTGCGCAATTAGGGTTTAAAATATTTATTGGGATGGCAACGACAACAGAATCACAGATCAGAATTCTCCGTGAAGTCCTTCAAGGGATGATATGATGCTTTCCTGTCCCATGAGTGGACGGAACCCTTTGGGTAACTTTGGCACGCGATAGGGACAAATGGAAGGATTGCTAGTGCCAGCTCGGTATACCCAAAGATCAACGGGAGTCGAAGTGAGCAAGGCGATGGCGAAAAAATGGGCATATGTGTGTATTGGAAAAAGTCAAAGTACTCAGAAGGGAATAAGAATTTCCCGTAAAACTAGTAGATCCTAGATGTTCTCCGCGAGGCAACTTAATACGCCAATCCTCTGTTCGTCTGCTTATCTCTTATTTTTTTTCTGCTTTTCCAAAGCTATTCAGTTGTGAAATATCCACCTTTAGACCTTTCCCGATGCATATGAGATTTTCTCTGGCCTACAGAGTGAAGGGGTGGAAAAAATTTAGAAAAATTTTGTTGAGATAACCCCGTTCGTGACCTAATATGAACTGGTCCAAAGACATTTATTTCGGTAAAGAGGGGGTTTCTTTGTCTCACTCACAAACTGGTACGATGCTCAGCGACAATAATATAATATGTTAACAAACTATTTCAACTCAAAACACAGTTTTCCTTCCCATTTGCTGAATATGTGGGCACTTCCACAACTCCTTATGATGCCAAGAAATCTATGGATCGCCGGGAAAAAATTGAGCTTCTCCTCTGGGCTAAGTGGGAATTTTTCCTGTGTAATCAAAAACACTGCATACAACGACAACTTCTGACAAGGTCATGCTTCTTGAGTTGGCTCTTTGATTCCTTCAAGAGCTTAACCATCTCATGTCTTGCTCCAAAGAACAGCTTGATAGATCCAACGACAAGGGAAGATTTTTCCCAGAGAGGACAATCCAGCGTGTCCTTAAAGTGGACGAGTTTTCTGGGTAGGAAAAAGTTGCGCAACTCAGGATATCAATGATGGCTAGTAGTGGGTGTTTTGGAATAGAAGTTGAATTATGCTGATCTGAAGACAGATATTCGATGAAAAAAGAAGGTAGAAGGATATTATATTCAATTAAATTTTGTCCTATGAGAAGCCTGGAGTGTCACTGTGAGCTCTCAGGAATAGAAGCGCGGTATTGCTCCTCGTTAGGGTTGCTGTTCCTACCGTGGGCCAATAAGGGCATACACTAAGGCATTAGAATCCAGAGGGCTTGTAAGCTCTGTCACGAAGTAAGAGAACGATATTTCGCGACGGTTGAAGCTGAAGATACCCTGAACAGGCAGATCCGTAAATGGAATTAAAAGACTGTGCAAATAGTCCACACATTCGAAGACAGAGGGAAAAAGTAACGGTTAGAAAACGAAGGACAAAATGACACCATATATAGGTGCATCCAGAAAAGAATCCAGTTCGCTCGTGTTTTCGCCCCAATGCGCTTTGCTAGCTCTTCTCGAACAGAAAGAAATGACTCTATATTTCAAAAATATACCCTGGCTACAAAGAAGGATAGAATAGAAAGACATAGGCCAGAAAGAAATATAGAATATATCCAGAGTCGAAATGAATGAAACTCGATGAGGGCGAGGAGGAACAATGAGTATTGAATAATATCCTCTTCGCTTCTTGTGTAAAAGCAACAGTGCCACTTGAAAAATGATAGGATGCTGGAGTGGCTTTTTCTCAAAGTGTAAAATTAAATTGCCACGTTGACAAATAATTTCTTGCCGTTTCTGCACTTGTTTGTTGTTACTGCATTCTTATTACGTGTACATACCTGATCCGACAGAAGTTTAGTGGGCGGAGCATAACTATAAGCGAAGGTGGAGCTTACCCATGTGTAAATGGGTGAGAAAAAAATCTAATATTCCAGGTAATTCCATTATTAATTGACACTAATTCGACAATACAAGGAATACTAGAAAAATTTGGCCTTTCCTATGTAGCTTCCCTCAAAAGCTATAAGTTGCCCTCATTTGAATACTCGAATTTTCGTCCTGTTCGAAGCGAATGTTCAGAGTCGAGTAATGCCAATACGTAATACTCGGTATTGAGCACACGTACATATTTCTTGAGGCTGAGTTACCATACCCTTTTCATGGGTGGTGGATGCATAGGAAGATAGCGTCGTATCTACTCCAGAAAGTGTCCCCGATCGTAAGAAATCCAGGAAAAAAATGTTGATAAATGTAAATATTTAACAATCAAAGTCTTGAAACAGTGATAAAAATCGAAAGTAAAGTGGGTACAACGAAGAAGAGATGGGGGGATTAACAGGATTACCCTTGAAAATAAAGCCTGCTCATAGAAAGACTTTGTCCACAGCGGCAAAATGTCCCGCCCATAGCACATTGCGCCATTATTGGTCAGATTTATGAGTCGCGGCGCGTCATTCCACAAGTGTATTTTCTTTCGAAGAGCTACACTTCAAGTTGATGTAATAACGACAGTAACAGAAGATAAGTGAGCTTCATCTAACTTCCGCTGTTTATCGCCATGGAGGCATGATTTACTGCTGTTCGACAGTCATATGTCAGGAATAATTGGAAAATAAAACTCCTCAGATATGTTCATATGACTGAAGTAGTGGGAGGGATGACCATGGCCAAAAAACAGGGAAGACGAGAAGGAATAGTGAAGAGGAAACAGGAAGTTGAGAATGATCACTAAAAAGGAAGCAGTATCCATGATTATTTAGTCCATATATAGGAAATGAACGAGTGAGAGTGAATAACTGGAATGAACGAAAGAAAGAAAGAATGAATGAATGAATGAATGAATGAATGAGTGAATGAATGGATGAATGAATGAATGAATGAATGAATGAATGGATGGATGGATGAATGAATGAATGAATGAATGAACGAATGAATGAATGAATGAATGAATGAATGAATGAACGAATGAATAAATGAATGATTGGATGAATGAATGAATGAATGAATCAATGAATGAATGATTGGATGAATGAATGAATGAATGAATGAATGAATGAATGAATGAATGAATGAATGGGATGAATGAATGAATGAATGAATGAATGAATGAATGAATGGGATGAATGAATGAATGAATGAATGAATGAATGAATGGGATGAATGAATGAATGAATGAATGAATGAATGAATGAAAGAATGAATGAATGAATGAATGAATGAATGAATGAATGAGGTGAATGGAATGAATGAATGAATGAATGAATGATTGAGTGAATGAATGAATGAACGGATGCGTGAATGAATGGAATGAATGAATGAATCGGTGAATGAATGAATGAATGAATGAATGAATGAATGAATGAATGAATGAATGAATGAATGAATGAATGAATGAGTGAACGAATGAATGAATGAATGATAGTTTTGAACTAACACGTCGTGTTCTTATAGACCGTTATTTTTCATGAAATTATTTGGTCAAAGTGCATCGAAATTTACAGAATTTTAAATTTTTCATTTTTATTTTAAACCATTCCTTTTCTTTTGTACTTTTACACCAACGTATGCATTATGAATATTACCTGCTCGGGTTAAAATAAGGTAGGATGAGGACGGTTTTCATACTAAGCATAACGGAGCTGGTGAGGTGACGAGGAAGTCGATGCCCCCCCCCCCAGCTAACGCTGGAAATGCACATAAAATACTATGTCAATAGGATGCTGCGTTTTGTTGAATGATTATTAAAAACATGTCCAAACAAAGTGTATTGATCGCTTTTCCTTAAAGACGTGAAACTTGCCGGAAATCCCGAATCAGTGACTACATTGAGATGCACCACCCCTAAATTCCTGGATTCATGGAAGCAGTCAAACAGCAGATGCAATAGAAGAACGAATAGCAAGAAATTGGAGGAGGGAGCGATCCTCTCATGCAGCAAATATGCACTTGAAACGAAATAACCCATTGGAATGTCTCATTTCAGAAGGAATGAAGTGCAATTAGCGTAGCACTTGAGCAATTCAGCCGCGGTCGGCGCGTTTACCCTCTGGGCAGATAATGTCGAACTGGCACGAATGAATTGCACGGGAGACAAAATATAGGGCCGCGCGAATTCGGGACGTCCGCACGATGTCCGCAGATTACGACCGCACGAGCGGGTCGTAATGCGGTAGCACTCGGATTCCAGAACACGTAATGAGCAGCAACCTTGATATAGGTTGATATATGACTGCTAGCCTGTCTAGCTTGTCATTCCATAAAAGATTCTTGCGTCCCACGTGCGTACGTCTATGCCCAGAACCCCAAGAACAAGTTGCCAACCACTTTTGCCCCAATAGCAACTTGCAGACAATCTTTTAACTAGCGAATCTTCCTCAACAAGAATGACTCCTTCATGACACCTAAGAACAGCTTGTGAGAATCCTATCATAAACTAGTCGACAAAAAAGAATCAAAGCGAGTTTTTGACTACTTACTTACAAGAGCAATATGCCAGCAAGATTTCTGGTTGCAGACATTGTCAACAAGTTGTCGACAGCATTCCAGCGGAACTACTTGTCGGCAAGGGTGAGTCAAAGCTAATTGCAGAGTAGTTTCCTTATCCGTATAGTATGTTACAATGCAGTCATTGAGGACACCAGTGTAGTGGTTATAGCGAAGAAGAAGAGAAAAGAAGACTTATTGAGAAGAAGTCTTCTTTCAAATTGATAGCAAATGAAGGAGGAAACAAGTTTCTGCCAAGCCTTGACAGTCGCCAAGTTGCTGGGCAGAATAGGTGGACAGCAAATTGCCTGCAATTTTGTACTGCCGACAAGTTGTCAGATAAAAGCACAAACAAGTTGTCAACAAGCCTTAGGGCGAGCAATTTTCAGTTATCGGTCTCGGCGAGAAATCTTTCGCAATTGGTTGCGTGCGTCTGACGCGCGACTAACGGACACTTCTAGTATAAATTGCTTCTGCAGATCCCACTTCCTGGCTTTAGGAAGATTAACATGGAATCAAAGTAGCTGGTTGAACAAGTTCCCGGTTTTTTTTATTTATTGTAATTTTTTCCTCTTTTTCCATTGTTGGGTGTACAGTCTTTCCGAAACGACGGGTCTGATGAGGCCAGCGGGAAATCTTGAGGCAACGCGGCTACGGCGCGGGTCGACGTGGCTGCTTGGAATAAAACTAATGAAGAAACTCAATGAATAGAAAAGTTATGGTAGTAAAGGTAGTAAAGTGGCAGAAAGGATTGTAAATATTTAAAAAAATGGCACCAAATACAATGACAAATCCTTATCAAATTGGTGTGTGCTGCCAGCTCCACTGTGCCGCCTCTTGATCTACCGACCACCTCATCGGCCCCATCGTTTCGGAAGGACTGTATTTAACTATGCTATGCAAAAGTTCTTTCCATCCTCTACAGAACTTTTGCCATCTTTTTCTCATTGACCCAATTTAACATGAAATTGCGGGCATTAGAAATGGATATTTCAGTTGACAGAAGGAATATCAAGGGAAGCATTCCCGTTTTTAACCAGGAAGAAGCAATTTTCTAAATGCCAGGAAACAAACTAGTATCAATGACGAAAATAAGAGATACGGTCTGTTCCAAAGATGGCGATAGTTGTTCATAATATTATTATACGATATTCATGTGTTCTGCCGCTCTTTCTCGTTACAATCTCCACTTGATCTGCATCTTCCTGTGTTTTTATTATCTCTTATACCCCCCCCCAAATATCATTCCTAGTGGAACAGACTATGAATTGTGAAAATCACCGTCAAGTCATCACTCCATTTGCTATCACCAGGCGTAGGCAGCCTCGAAAGTTTTTGAATGAGATCAGCTGCTGGTATAGCCGTTGTTAGGGAGTAATTGTAATGAAATTCAGATAGCAGTTTCATAAAGGGAAATTTGATGAAAATTCACCATCTCAATCTCAAAACACTGTATTGGTTGGTGTCCCAGAGCTAGACATGCCCACGTATTATGAAAAGAAGCTGGGATAGGGATAACTTCGACTGAACTGTTGTTGGGTAACGTCGGCTATTTTTCTTTTAATGTTTCTCTCTCAATAGCTAGAAAATTTTTGCTAGTTTTGCATAAGGTTATTTTTATTTAGTCAAAGTAATTAAAGAAAAAATGAGAGAAGAAAGAAAAGAAGTCCATGGGTGTAGAGCTGTAAACAGAGTGCTGAAAACACTGGGGCAGATCGGAGGTTCAATTTCCTTGTTTGGCACCTCCTCAGCACGATTACAATGAATAGCGAGATAGGATTTTTTGATGAAATTTCTAAGGTCATATCGAGAAATACATAGAAAGAGAAGTTCTACTACTCTCTTTAATTCAGGAATTTGTTCTTGGTTAAACCAAATCAATTCTTAGCTCGACCATTCACATCAAATTTTACCCCGATCGATGATTTATGTGCAAAAACGTGAGTGTTCCTACATGGCCTGTCCAGGAACGCTTCAACAGTGTAAGCGGTCGGAAGGCAAGAAGTAAAATAAGTGCACCATCTTAACAGAAGCATAAAAACTCCACCAATTGAGCGATTGCCCCCGTCACAAATAAATAAATAAATCAATAAATAAAGAACAGAGGAAATCAAAGGATCAATAGATGAACACAATTATAATGTGAGCTAACTATTTTAACTGTCCCTTCCAGGAGCCAACTGAGCCACAACCATGATCAACAAACAGTACTCGATAAGCTTGGCAGTGAATACGTGGCCGCGGCGGTGATTTGCAAGCGTTAATCGCAGCGCAGAGCGTATGAAAATCGTCGAGTAATTTGCCACCACAGCCATTCATGATGTGAAAGTGGTCGGACACAAACTGTCACATGGTTATTGTACGATACGACCTTCATTTTTGTTGGCTATGCTGTGTGGAAAAAAGTCAAGCAGCAGCGAAACTATAAACGAGCAGAAACCTCAATACATGTTAGATTACGAATAGTAGGCGATGTGATTGGGAGAGATGCAGATATCTCGAGAAAATCCATTTGCTAATAGGATAGAACTACCCAAAGCCCACAGACCAACGAACCCAACGACAAAAAATGCGCGCCAATCTGACAAATGAAGAACCCAGCAAAACTCATTCATTCCCTCTCAGCAATAAACCCCAAAACTCAAAAGGACACCGTTCCTAAAGGGTAATTACAAGGAAAAAAAAGGCTGGCCAAGGAAGGTGACTTGTGCAAAGAGTGCACGGCAAAAAAATGCTGAGGTACGCAATTGCACAAAAACGATGACTTAGCAATGTTTGCTTTCGTAGACCAATCGGATAATCGTGGCCACAGCAACTTCAAGGACGTTTCTAATAGGTGTTCTTCGCCCACACAACCCCGCATTGGTGTCAAGCACCTTCAAAAGTGGCGTGGACAAGTATTTCCAGCACCTTATAGGAAGAAAAAATTATGGAGGTAAATGAACGCTGGCGCAGGTCTACTAGGGTTTTTGCCGGAAGATGAACAACTTAATAGAGTCATCCAACTTTCAGATCACCAATTAGGTTTTGTGCGAGTCTGATAAAAATTTTCTCGGAAATTTCCCAGAAACTGACAGCTGTCAACTAGGGCACTGGACCAGAAAGTATCAAGGAAAGAAGGAGAAGAGCATCGTAGGGTTAGTTTCCTAAACAATTTTTTTGGTGAAGTAAACGGCATAAACGTGGCTTTATTTTCAGCTTTTATTTTTTCCTATTTTTGTTGAGGCACAGCTCACGATTAGTGTCCCATAAGGGCACATAAAAACAATTGAGTGATTATATATCTGAAAAATAAATGAATAAATATTGTAGTAACGTTGATTGAGTTGATGAGTGAAATTCTGACTGAAAAAAGACCAGGACCTCTTTTCCTGAAAAATCCAGGCAGAAAATTTTCTTTTAAACCGTCAAGCTATGCAATAAGTCCGTGGCTGTGGCGGTCGCAAGAAGTGGTTGGGGGGAGGGGAGGGGCGGGAGGCGTGGAAAAAACGTGGGACCTCCACCACTTTGGAGACCCGGATGGAAAATAAAAGTAATAAAAGTATTAGTTATAGCGTTAAACAATTAATAATAATTATTTGAAAGAAAATAGTACAAATAAACATTTGAAAATAAACAAAAACAAGATTCATAAACATTCGAAAATAAACAAAAACAAGATTCTTATCCGTTTTGTAAAGTTTTTTTTTTCAAAAATTCGGCGAACGATTCTGGGGGGAGAGCGGAATAAGTTTGTGCTGAAAGTCATGGCGTTGTTTTAGAAAAACTGGAGATCACTGATAATAAAATGATGGAAACGCGGCAGAAAAAAGAAATACTGACGAGCAGTTTCAAAGGTTTCATTTCCATTATTCTTTTGCAATGGTCGGAGCGAAAACTCAAAGGTGGGACAATAAACACCGAGTACCAACACCGAGTAGTGTGGAACACATGAAAAAACTTAGGTATAAGGCCTCAGCTTAGACCATGTGAGAATCGCAATCCATGGAAAGGAATATGCATTGAATTGTACATTTGCAGTGGTGAATGTGAGAACGAAAGGCGATACTGCAGATGTGTTGCTAACAGCTGTTGTGGCTGAACAAAAATCCAATGCTGATGATGATTTATCATTGGTGAAGTAAAAGTACACGTTGTAAAAACGATGACAGAAGAGGAAGTTGGGCGCTGTCGATAGCATGACAGGAAAGCGTTGTCGGTTTTTTCTTGATGATTCCTTTTCATTTCTCTACAAAATAATATTTATAACACAGGCTTTCGGAAACACATCACTCTCACCCGTTCTCTCAGCCCATTTCTCTCATCTCTCATTCAAAAAAAAAAACAAAACAAAACAGATTCATATCATTATGATTCTATTTTTAACGGCACAATAAGAGTCTGTTTTAGGAATAAAAAATACTGCTAAAAACAATGTACTGAGGAAAATTCGCCCCAGTAGAACCACCAAGGACAGCATCCTAGTACATGAAACATCACTGGGATTGGTATTCCAAGCAATAACATTGCCAGCCACCTCATTTTGGTTTTCTTTTCTCTGGTTGATGCCTCAATGAATACATACAGAAAGCAATCCAAGAGCTATATCGCGTGCAGAACAAGTTGCTTGGAAGAAATCCAAGGGTATAGGGAGTCAAAGATCTGGAATAGGAAGTCGAAGACCTGGAATAAACGTACTCAGACATCTTATGGACTGGAGTGGAGAGGTCACCTGTGCTTCATTGCGTAAATTGGACCTGGCCCAACTAACAGATAGTTGCTATATAATTGCTAATCGGTCGCCATCCAGTTGCTATTCGACCATATACATAGCTTATCGTTCCCAAGGAGAAATTGAATAGCAGGATAACAGCAAGTAGACGGCAACCAGAAGGCAAAATATGGCAAATCCCACCCCCTATCACAATCCATTTTACGGAATGAAGGGCAAGAGACATAACGCGCCAATCTCCCGGATGTATGAGTAGTTCAAATGATTAGCTGGATCTCATTCTTCACAGAAGTTTTAACTCTACAAAATTATTTTTATTTTGCGTGGCTTGATATAATACGTATGTATTAGTACCTATGCCTCATCTGCTTGTTTTTTTAAATATCCTGGGGTTCCCCAAGCCCGTATCTCCGAGGAAGTGAGCTAGACTAACAAGACGGGCAGCTTGACGAAAGAAAGATTGATAGCCCGCTCGATGCTTGGCTTGTGCTAATGCTTTTCGACGGCATTGACACCTGCCTCTCGTAATCCCACAGCTCATTTTTATTTCCTTCGTACACTGGTTCAATCCAAGTTCTGATCAAATTCTCCATAATGAGATTGAGAGACGAAAAGGGAAAACATTTATTACGAGACATTCGAGAAAAAACTGTTAAGTAATCGAAAAATCATAGATTAGAAGAAGTCAAGCATTCCACTGATCTTCCCAATCTTCCGCTAGGAAGGGGCGGTGAACGGAGGAGGTGGGAGGGAGAAGGTAGGCAGGCTATACCTTGGTTATGAATCGACAAATTTTCAAAAAGAGCCCCATTAAGGACTTGAGAGTTCTGTTTCAGCTCATTTTCATTTTTCGTATTCCTCAGCCTCCATCAGTAAGAACAACTTAATTTTCATTGTTACTTCCCGAGAATTTATGTCCAAAATCAAGTTTTCGATAACTATGTTAGTGACAAAGCAGCTCTGGTTGAAAAAGCCTAAGTTTATGGAGATTAACGTTCATTTCCAAGTCTCCATCTTCGTACGCCACTGTAGGGAGGAGTCTTGGCCATTTTCCCGATTACCTACTTTTTGCCCACAAAACAGCCCTCAGAAGGCTAAAATGCCCTGAAAGCGCTCATGCATACAAGAACAGTTAGCCTTATAACGGAGACTGGGCCCTGAGAAAAAGTGCACGAGTAGCTAGGACATGAAAATGGTGGGAGCACATACGATAGTGTAAGAATGCGAGTAGAGAAAGGAAACTTCTTGGTGGTAAAAGAGTAAAAAAGGTAAAGGTAAAGTATAAAGGACACGGTAAGGATCTGGAATATTTGTTCACACAAAACAATTGTCTCGTATGGAATATTTGTGAGGTAGTAGGAAACCCCACGGCAAAGTAATAACCAGTTTGTGAGCGTGCATGTCTGCTCATTTGTTTATCATGCACGACTATGCACGTTTACTTTATGCAGGAGCTAAATCGCTTATACGATTCAAATGACGTCATCACCTGGAGCAACAACGGAATATGTACATCAAAAATGAATGACAGCAAGAGAGTGATCAGTAAATAAAGTATTGTTTTAGTATTATGCCTAAACTATTTTAATTGCTTAGAACCTTGTCAACATACGTGCTTGCTACTATAGTGCTATTCTTCCGTGGTTGACTAACTGAAAGTGTAAATGCAAACTGTAAAATAAAGAATTCCACCGAAGCTGTGCTGAGGAGGTTGTAGGTTGAGAAATGGCTGAGGCTGAGAAAGGCTGAGAAAACCCTTTGATACTGCCGAAAAGGTGATGCAATGCAATGAAAAATCATGGCATGCATCACTAAGCTTACCCAATGTAAACGTGTTAACACCACACAAATTTACTAGCCGTTAACACCGGGGTTCAGACGTGTACCCAAGATAACTCCAGGGAGGCTATTTTTAGATACACAGTTAGAAAATGTGCAATAATGAGAAAGGAGTCCTGAATCAGAGGTCAGTGATGGAACAGTGAGATGGAGGAGCGAAAAGAAGTGAAAATAACGAGCATCATGGAGAAAAAGGATAGCTGGAGGAAATGGACCAACATATTCTAGATGCTCGGGAAAGCGTCCCTTCACTGAGCATATCGCTTTGTTGGCCTGTCAGCACACTCACTGAAGAACTTCGAAAAATTGAGCGGACGGTTTCGCCACGGGTTATAGGAAAGCAGCAGCTTTATCGTAGTAAATAGCAGAGAAAATATTTCTCATCCTCAGTGATAACTATAAAAATCCAACATTCTCGTTTAACAGTACCATTCCGTAGCAGCTCCACGTGAAATTTTCATAGACGGTGGGAGGTCTAGGAAGAAGCAACGGAAACATCGTGATTTTTCCTCTAATGCAGTCAAACTGTACTTTTCTAGTAGAAAGAACCAAAAAGCCGTCAGCATAGACTAACTAGCACCTACAGTCATAGGCCCCCTATTGTGACAATGCGCCAGCATCCAGGCAATAGCAACTGCCGGAAAAGTCCATTGCAGGCGGCCCGGCAGGCGTGTGCCTGGCCGGCCTGCAATGGCCTTACCAGCGCCACTGATCGAAAACATCTAATTGACGTGCAAGTGAGTGGAAGAGTCGGCATAATGGGTCCAGTTCCATTGGCATACTCGTACACCCGCAAATAACCCCCGCCACGTTGTACTGGGTGTTGGGTCCGCGGAGTGAGTAACGTAGTACGCAAGAAATAGGTGGGCCAGTGCTGTTTTCGAATTCGGGCATGGCTGAATGAATATATGATAATGTTTTTAGAGCAGGTGTTCTAAGCTACGTTGGTTTTGGAGTCTGGATCGATCCAGCGAGCTCTAACTAGCAGCCGAAATGAGATGAGCAACACTAAAAACTACAAAAAATTCTTCCACTCAGGAAAGCCTTCATGCACATAAACCGCTTTTGCAGCAGAGCGTTGCAGATCTCGTTCACTGTTCTCCTTCTATGGTGCTCCAATCCACTACTTTCCGGGCACCTTGATGAAACTGAGTGAATTGGCTAAATCAGGAAGCGAGCGATTTATGGCTGCGCGACAGTAATCTCAGACCGATAAAAAAGAAGAAGAAATATGTAGTATGCCTTTGTACTAAATGTGGAGGGATGAGGTATAGACATAGTAATGGCAAAAATTGAGTGTGGGAAACAAATAACGCGATCGAGATCAGCAGCAATTAATCTTCCGAAAAAAGGTAAAGGATTCGTTGACGGGAAGAAATTACCACATTCTAATGACCAGGTAAAAGTTAACCTCCTCAGTCACTTGTGCCACCACAGGATCCAGATCCCCGCCCTAGCCAGGAGAGAATCTATATCATTCTTCCTCGAATTCCGCATTTCTACACTGCTGAAAACCAGCTCCTAGCTACTTGTGGCTCGATATATATTTTTAGAAGATTTAGTTACCAAAAATCGTGGCTAATAATGCGGTTTTTCTTGTGAACACCACTTTCTCCCCTCCCTTTCTCTCTGTAACCGCCACTGGTGCTTGTCATTGCTGCTAATCTGATAGAAGGCGGTTCTAACTCAGGAAAACCTAAATGCAGCTTCTATCGGAGCTAAACTCTTGATGAGATTACATGCAAAAACGGAAGGGTAGTCCCAAAGAACAACCAACAAACAAACTATGTTTACATTACAGAGAAATGTTCACTAACCTAGTTAGTGGAGGTCGAGAGGTGACTTTCCGCGAACTCTATTGGATTAAAACTCTTTCCTCCACCAAATTGTAATTTTGAAACTTAAAATTTTGATTTTGAAAGTAATTTTCGTTTCGGAACTTTTGAAAAAAAAAACTCGTTCCACGGAGGGCGAAATAATCGAACAAACATAGTACAATAGCTCAGGCTTTTCCTGAATAAGCTCCTCGTAGCCTCATGGCCATTACAAATGTATGGCTCTGACGCCTCTGCCGTGGGTGCATCCTAAAAAACTTGCCATTTCAAGTCTTCACTCGTTCCGATGTGTAGGCATCAAACAGAGGAATTTCCATAGTCGGGTCGTTTAGAGAGTGCCTCTCGGACTTAGTACGCAACTAAGGCTGCCACATTGTCTCAGCCGACTGATCAGTTGGTTCGATCGATGACGGGTCGCGTCAGAATGCAAGTAGCGGAAGATTTTCCTAAGGGAGAACAGGAAAACGTCAAATTAACAGAACCCCCCCCCCCCCTNTCGTATTCCTATTCATAGTCCCGATTAATCATGAGAATATGATGTATTAGCCCATTACGCTTCACTCTTTCAACAAATGTTTTCGAGGGACGCCTATTCCGGTTACTGGTCATCTCCTCATGAAAAGGGCTAAAATTGGAGTTTGAATTCATTTACTTGACGCAAAAAATACCTTAATCGAGCAACCCACGTTGACAGTTCCATGAAAATTGGTAAAAATCTAAACTTGGATACGGCGAGACCACAGGGGTTGCCTAGAGACCCAGTGCTTGTAAAAGACCCGTGATTGAAAAGAACTACAGAAGACTCGTGATTGGAAAGAACTAGAGATTGAAAAGAAGTAGAAGAACTAGAACAGAGAATAGAAAAGGCAAACCCTGTGACCATGTGTACGCGCTCATTAAAGGTACAGCCGCTACATATGAAATATTCATGCACTAAAACGGAATGATGTCATAGCGATACACTTCAACCCCCTCACTGCTTCAACCGGCCCTCATTACCTTCCGCCCACTATTTGCGTCCACCACTGATTAAAGCCTACAAAGCAATGGGTAAAAGATAGATTGAACCAGCTAATTGGCCGTCGGAAATCACTACGCAGCCGTAATTGCAGACAAAGTCGCCAACGCACTCTACATGTACATAAGCTATGTACCCGAATGTATACCTTCGAAAATACTCAACAGCATTATTATCTAATATTCTGAAGACAAAACTGTGCATATTAACGCTATCAGGTACTCACTACAGCTTACTCTGTTCGTCCACCGAGAGCGGTTGGCTCTAGAACAGCTCCTCGACTACGAAAACCAAGAAGCCGGATTCCGACAAGGAGATCGACGCGGAATGGAGAGGATTCCAACCCAAAGCGTAGGGCACACGTGGTTTGTAAGCCTATATTTTCGGCAGATCAGCTACTAATAAGAACAGCCTGAGTGGTTATGACCAAGAAGAGTGGAGGAAGGACGAAGACTTGATGGTTCAACGAAATTGCGAGATTTCGACAAATGGAAGCGAAGGAGTTCGGGAAGACTGGACCACTTCCTCAACTGGACCACCGCTCCTTGTATAAATGAGCAGATTTGCTGGACTCTCCGCGGAAGAAGCCAGACACATTCTGTGCTGTCGCGATAAAGAGAAATGAATAAAGAATAAAGCACTCATTACTAGTTTATTTTCCTCAAATTCAGACATAGTATCGTAAAGGAGAGCGACAATTTCTCAGAAGAGAGCTCTCTGGAAAGAAAAGCAGAAAAATGAAGTGTGCCGTTGCGGAAGTTCCGCTTCAATTGTGAACAAATCAGGTGCGATTCAAAAAAAAACATTAAAAAAATAAGGAGAAATACACCAAAGACTGAACTGTCGTGGCCATGGCAACAAATGTACTGCTACTGCGTCTAAACCCGTTTATAGTTCGACAATTAAGTAGCGAGCACATCTTGACTTGTCAGAACCAGTTAGAAATTACTCCATGTCAGCGGTGGTTGACTGGAATTGTGACGGAAATTACAGACTATTGACTGAATGAGAAATTTCGCTGGTTCACAGAGCTGGCGCTAGTAATGGATGTAATTGGTTTACAGCTGGGAAAATGCTTTACAGCTGGAGAAAGCAGTGATTAATCCCAATCGAAAGTTTTCATTAGCCACATGTGGCTGACGAAACCGCACAGCTTGCATGTTCTTAAATTCGAACTGGGTAGTCTGAGTTTTCACCTATGCTAAATCCCGAAAACTTCTGGGTCTGCGTGGGTAAGAATTCCGCTGTAAAAATACGGAGGGTAGTGGTGTCAAAAGCCGCCCATGGTTAGCCATGGATCATTTCCACCACCCCGATTGCTCTCTATCCTCCAGAAAAAACCAACGAGAAAAATGGGGTCTACCGCGTTTTTGTGACGTCTCACGTATGCTACTACCACTCTACCCCAGCAGCTGACGCTCAGCCACTTCTGTGGGAAAAAAATCCTGCACTAATTTGGGGCTTAGACCCGTTCCATGGTGGTAGCCACACAAAAAAAAACAAATGTGATGACGAAGCAACGAAAACACGCCCGGATTTGCACGACGAACGAGAATTTGTGTCAGTACAATGAAGTAGTGCAGAAAAAAATTAGGAACACACCCTGACTGCTCAACAAAATAGTCATTTAGGATCCATTATTGATAGATTAGAGAGTTTTAATTCGATTACAGGATGATGTTGAGTAGAAAAATGAAGAAAATGTGGTTGACCTGGGGATAAACGAGGTGATTTTGTGATTTAAAAACACAATTAGCTTGCGTATAAAATGCTCCAGGTTGTGTGCGGCAGTCCACCTTGAAAAGGCAGTTTAACTGCGCTTCAATGTTGGCTGGTTGGACGGAGCGGCCAATCACAGAGCTCGAGCGCATCAACACGCTTCACAAGTAGGTTTATGCAACGACTGAGGATTTCACTGCACATACAGTGGACTCCAAACGACCGCGGACAAGGTGCGGGACGGCGGCGCGGCGTTCTTGGGCAGAGACACAGGGGCTCTACATGCTGGCATGTGGTGTCTCTGCCCAAGAACGCCGCACCGCGGTCCCACCGCCTCTCTACATCCGTTTGAAGTTCACTGTACTAATGAAGATGAGAATAAAGGTAATTGATAAGGACAATATGAGAACACGAAAAAAAAGTGAGTTTCTCGCCGAAGATCCTATGATTCGAAGTTGTAAGGATCAATGAAGAAGCTTTCGCATGTGAGGGGCTCACATGAAATTTTTCCAGGCCATGCAGTAGGCTGATCAACCTCAAACAATTCCTGATTAATCACCATAAAAACTCTTCAAAACAGCTCTATCTGAACTCCAGCATTGTGAAGATAATCTCCAGAAGCCGTGCGATAACAGCAAAAATTCTGAGGAAATACCACAAATTTTCGGCGTGTTCCTAATTGTCCGGAAACGATTCCTGAATTTTTCAGAAGCTTTTAATTTTCCCGGAAATCTTCTAGGATTTTTCAGATAGTCGTTTTTTCAAGAGCAATTCTACGCTCCTCAACAGCCAGCGATAATCTCGAAAAGGAGCTGTTGCCACGCCTCTGCACTTCTTCCTGTAAAAGGATTGGAAGTGCACAAAATGCAAAAATGCTGTGTTTACAGGGAACCAGCATGGTTGAGGGTGCGGAAAAAGGAAAATCGATGTATTTTCCGATGAAAAAAGTATATATGCATTTTTTTTTGCCCGTTTAATCGTTGTGAGGGAACAGAGTCATTGCAGTGGACATTCTCGATGACTTTTTGTTCTTTGGACTTCATGTCGTTTTTTTTTCTGGCTAGACCTATGAAGAATTGAAAAAGGACAGCAAGAAGGGAGGGGATGTACGGGTATGACGTAAATTATGAAACTTTTGTGCATTTGCAGACATATACGTACGTGCCAGCAGATGCCAGCAGATGCATATTAGGCCCGCCACTGCCGTTTCGGGATGAGCTGGGCTTTGTCAATGAGTTACAGAGCAAAGAAAGTTTGGTATCCAGAGTGGAAACGCCGGAAAATCTGGTGGTCCCGCTGAAAACGGGACAGAATTGCAACCATGAAATTGGACGTGGCTGTGGTCCATATCCAGGAGATCAGGATTCTGGATTTTCTGGGTTGTACAGGGGTTGGTATGGTAGGCGAGATCGGGAAATCCCACTTCAGATTCCAACCATGACGAGAGACAGACAATTGTATTTCCATAGCTATATGGAGCAATCCGCATACAACCAAGTCATTTTGAGAACACATTTATGAGTTTGCATGGAAATTCCATGGAAAACACCGCGCGATGCCCTTTGCGGAAATGCAGGCAATTTTCTGCTTTCGTGCACTGGCACAAATTTTCGCGGTGCATTCACACGGGAGGCTGAACGACATGCATATGAAACGGCATTCATTGTTGTCACAAAGTGAAGAAATGAAAAATGGGTCCGTGCCGCACCGGCCGCCCATTGAAGCTGCACTTTGAGCTGGCCGGCCGTGCTACCTTCGTTGCATGATTGGCAGTGGCCCCAGGAAAAAACGCCTGAAACGCCTAAATTAGTCCCGAAATTAAAGCGTTTCGTAGCCTAGTGCACGTTGTGTCGACGCCGGCACTACACAGTTCAATTTTCTGTTAATGGCATGTTCGCATGACACGGAGAATAGATTGGAAATGCAAGAGGACAGTGGTGAGTTGTGCTGCGGAATGTGCACTGGCGCCGAGGGCGCTACGCGTCAGGGATGAGCGGATTATCCGTATCCGCTTAACCGTTATCCGGAGGTTTTTTCGCCGTCCGGTAACTGGACCGTTATTTATCGGATTTGGGCACTGGACAAGGGTAAGCGCAAGGTAAAAGAAAAAAAACTTCAATGTCGTACATTTCCCTTGTATGGATACTAAACACGAGCCTCAGGATTTTCGCCAGCATTTATCAGTCATTTTGATCTACAACCTCAATTTCTCGTATGCTTTCCTAGTTTTCCGGCGGGAAAATAGATCATGTTAAGATGAAATTTTGCCCTGATAGAAAGGTTTTTCGACAGCTTTTCCCTGGATATCAAGTACCTTTAGGATCAGTGCGTCGAGCAGAAGCGGATTCCGTTGACATTTTGATACCCTAGGTGAGATACTGCCTTTAAGTTGAAGGTGAAGCTTCAAAGTGTTGTATTATAAATGAGAAGAGGCTAGGAGCAATTAGAGTTGACAGCAAAGCACCATGGAAATGGGCGTGGCCTGTCTACAACTGTTTTTACTGCTCAAAGTTACCCTGGCGTAAGTGCATTTCTCTCTTTTTTTCAGCTGAATGCTAAAAATCCATTCATCACTGTCTTTCTAGAAGTCTTTGGCAAATTTACACCTACTTGGGAAACTGGAATTTGGACAAAAAGTCATTTAGGGACCATTAATGTGGAGAGTTCCCCAGTCGTTCAAGGATTTTATGAAAAAAAACTCTGGAGGTTTTCTTCTCATTTAGCGGTCTAGCCTTTTGTAGGAATATGCTTTTTTTTGGATCGTCTAATTTTTTCTGGCCCAAAAGTCCTGGCAAGAGCCCTGAAATTCTGTCAAAACACATAGTCTTGGAGCAAAAACAACGCTGACCGAGAGATATAGCAGCCGGAAAGTGCATGAGCTCGGTGGCGATGTCAATCACACCTCATCCCGACGTTACACTCCAACATCAGCTGACGGTACTACCTCACGATGTCTCACGCTTCTTTCTGGCACCTCGTTACACTCATAGGTGTCGGTGCGTACGAGGGGAAAAACAACGTTAAGCTCTACCGCAAATCCACTTTTAAACACTAACCTTCTAAAAACTCGGCTGAAATAATTCGAATTATTTCAGCGTTGAGAGTTTCTCTATGTACGTAATGACTGAAATCATTTAAGGTTGAACTAGCTCAAACTTACCCGAAAGAAATTCTGTTGACTTCGACGGACCTTCTAAGGAATACATTGAATACGCAACGGAAATTGCTTTTATTTTGTTTTTGTGAAATTTATTTTTTCTGAAGCCGTATTCCTTTAATATCGTATCTCTCTATTAACGGTAGGAGCCCTTCGTAATTTTCTGGGACAACACAATTATTAAAGACAAAATAGATCTTCTCTGATCATCTTTTTTTACATTCTCCTCATACCCGGAAGCTATAGCTCTAGCTTTAATATATCTTGCAGCGGAGAAAAAACAGTGCATAGGACCCGTTTTTGCCGCCTATTATTCACTCTGCTACCCGGTATAATTTATCCACCCAAGTGATCATTCTTTGACGCAAATGATGTGTCGTAGCGAGCTATCCAAGGATAGGCTTCCATTGAATAAATGTCTAGCCAAACCACATCAGCATAGCTATGTATCAGAGTGCGTTCATCCGGCTGTACAAAGAACCCTGGATTGGGATCCCAAAGATGTGAATGAAACCTATATGACAATGATGAGACCATTCCTCATTGCCGAAGCCGAAATTCATCAAGACCAGGAAATTACGGTTTGGAATAGGGAGAGCGAATAGTTTACCAGTGTTTCTTTTATGAATATTAGCTGTTTGAAACAGTTCTGTCAAAGAGAAACAAACAAAAACGTAGTAAAGGATGACCATCTACTAATTCAATAGGCCAGAAAGGATGAGCTAAAAAATTCGAATCGAATTTTAGTACACAATATGGAAGTGTGTATTCTTGAAGGAAATAAATTCAAATCGAACTAGAAATTCCAAATTGTCAAGAATTAACAAGAAATTTATATGTACTGACAACAGACTCAACAAAGAAACCAGGAATAAAGAAAGCTGAACACACCCGGTAGTAAAATGAACGATTTGAAAGATAAATAAGAACTAAATAAGGTAGGATAGATGACAAAAAGGGGGAGCAGGACGAAAGAACCTGTGTACTATCATATTAGGTTGGCAACTAAGTTCTTGGGCTTTACGAGTTACTATAATAAAAAAATTATTTAAAAAACCATGAAGATGGATGACCACCCAAGCTACGCAAGGTTCGAATGTGCACTGCCTATCCGTTTTTCTGACAGCATCTCTGTTGACTGTGATGAGGCTTTCGGCTGGTTCAGTTCAGAGAACTGCATGAGACGTGTTTAGAGGTTAGCAAATCCTATAGGTCGTTTCTTTTCTAACTAATGATTCAGCGGTCAGAACAGCCAATATTCAGTTGAGGTTATGTCTGCTTGAGTGGAAAATCTGGAAAGAACTCCCCGCTTCTTCAGTGTTTCGTGAGCGTTTGGGTCATTCCATAAGTGTCGCCTATCACTTCATCACTTGGCTTCGTTTACGTTTCTCTCGCTTCACACGGAGGTGTTTCATATAATAATATTTTTATGAAATTCGGGAAGCCATACTTTGCAAAAATATGGCATGCACCAATTTGACTTTTTAAGCGATCGAGCACATGAGCTCAGAATGTTGCGGTTTGCCTTCCAAGGCACAGACTTTGCCTTTGAATCAATTTCTCCAACATAACGCTCCTTCTGAGGACTACCACAGATTTTTCTGTAACAGGAGTTTATAGGCTACTAATGTGAATACATTGCTTCTCGCTGCAAAATAGGATTGCTTCAATAAAAAATTGGGAAGTTTTCTCTGGCGAGCTCCTAATCTCAGTGCTAATGCCAATCGCAACGAAGAAATAACTCACACAACATGGATGCTTGTGCACGAGATTCCGATTGAACAGAACTTTGCAGAGGGCCGTCTGCTATCACATGATGTAGATATATGGCGAAAAGCGACCCGCCAAAAATTAATAAAATTTGCAAAGCAAGCCCAAGAACTTAGTTGCCATACTAATAGAAGATAAGAGATACAGATTGTAAACAAATAAGTACCGACGAAAAAGTGGCTCGCCCACACCATCCCAAGGTTGATCCAGCTGTTCAGGACTTATCTGTTTTATTTTGGTGCTGATAACGCTATCATTGCTTGAGCAAAATCCTGAAGTTTCAAAATCCTCTCGAATACAAGATTCTTGCATACAATCCATTAGCGGATAGTATCACTTTAGAGATCCTCTATTTTCACAAAAAAGTAGAATTACTGGAAATAACGCGAAAAGCGATGGCGGGATGTTACAATAGGGATAGATCTAACCACCTTCTTGAGGTGGATGAGTTCTCCCGGTTGAAGTGGATAAATTTTGCCAGAGCGGCTTTTCTAAATTAATGGTGGTAAGTGATTGTAAACAGAGCAGCCTCAAAATTTGGCAGAAAAACTTGTACCGTTAGAAAAAGTGGAAAGCTCGCAGCCTTCTCTGGAACGTCCATGAAATCCACCACAGGATGAATACGGTGCTGCAACCTGGCTGCCATTCCAACTAGCATTTCTCGATTCCGATTCTGTTTTTGCCACGATGATGGAACGTTATACGTCGGCATGCAATAAATTAACGCTAGCCAAACAGCCTAAGCGACGTCTGCTGATTAATCCGAACTCTGCAAATGTCCGCATGCCTTTCCTGCAAAAAAATGTCTAGTTCCACAACATGTCCTATCCGGGAAGTGCTGTGAGCGTGCAACTAAAGAAGAATTTTATTTTTATTAAGACATCGTTACAGTTGAAACTTCTAGCTTTGAAGCATTACTCATATAAAAAAGATTCGAAAATTTGGCTTCATTTCCTTCCTTCCTGGTTAGGTTGCTGACTTTGTTTAGATGCAGGTGTTGCACCAGAAGTAGTAGCGCTGGGGAGTGAGGGAACTGAAAATTATGGCATATGTCCAATACTGCATTTCGAGTTGGAAACTTGTAGAATTGCCAATAGATATTGAGTATATCCTGGAACCACTAACCTTGTGCCGCCCGTTGCCTTTCCGAGCCTGGACGAGGCTGTGTGACTGCTTGCTCTGCAATTAAATGATATCCTCCTTTTTAGGAGTGTGGAATATACCTACAGTCATTCTTCATCCGAAGGCTTTTATGTAGGCCATTTCCATCAACTCCCTAAAGTCACTCACGCGATCTAACTGATTCCATTCCTGGCCGCATTGATGACGTAGTAGCATCACGGCTAACTTGTACTGATCCAGGCGTTGCTGGCAGAGCACGCTGACTAGTATGCGCCCCAATTCCAGGCGGAGGAGTGGCTTGTGTTTGGGTCTTCAGTGGTCGACTCCATATTTCCTTCAAAGTTGGCGTAGTGGTTAGATCCGTGCGATCATCTTCCTTTGACTGAAAATTTAGTTCTCAGTATTTGCAGTAAAAAATGGAAAGATGAAAAGCATGACTGACTTTGACTATAGGTGGCAAGGAGTACATCTTTGCGAAGCGACTTGGAGATACTACTGGAGAGCCTGAAAAACATGGGAAAAGATAGTCTTCTCAGGCTACAGATGTGGTTCTACAGATACACGGCGCATCTGATCAATGCAGCGGGTCACGTTCCGATTGCACGTACAGTCCTTCTCAAAAAGATAGACGGATTACGCGTGCGGTTTCTTAGCGTCGCGGCTGCAGAATCGCGGCGGGACTATTCGACCCTCTCACTTAGAGCGTGCTCTCTCCGCGTCCCTCGTTCAGATCCCGCAGCGACGGTGCAGTAGCGCAATCAGTCTATCATTTTGAGAAGGACTATAGCTTTTTGGGTACTTACACTGATCTCCAAGGGGCGGGACCGCGCGCGGCCCACTCTGGTAGTCTGCTGCATCGAGGCAGCGGGCCTGCTGGACAGAGACGCGGAGGAAAACCGATATGTCGTGACTTCCCGCTGCCTCGGGAGGTACAGCAGACAACCAGAGCACCCGCGCCACGGTCCCGCCCCTTTTCTACGCCCGTTTGGAATTCACTGTGAGTACTGCCTCCCAATAGTTCAGAAGAGGGAAGGGGAGGGGGATCGCGAATGCTACCCGTGTTACCAAGATTAGAAGCAAATAACCCATCGCCCGGAGTCTAAAATTTCATATACTAGGAAATAGAATAGGCAGATAAGTGCATAAGTTTCCCGGAGTTTGGTGAACTGAACTCACCGTTTTCCTCCACATCCTTGTCAGCAATTCCTTCGAGAGTTTGTTGAATACGAACAGCTAAATGGCATTACTTATATTTTGAATTCTGCAAAAGTAGAGAACATATACTCACGTATGTCGATTTTGTCCGTTATCGGTTCCTGGAACAAAACAGAGTTACAAAGAACTGCTTGCTCAATATTTGGAATATGACCCAACAAATACCCACCTTGGATTTGTATTGCGGTGGAACCTCTCGTCCCGAAGCGTTGTAAATCGCTAAAATTCGGTTGTTCAGTCATTCACAGGATGCTCGTTAAACATTTCTCCCAAGGGGATGTCGGCAGAAATGGTAGGAATAATGGTATAAAGAAGTGGTAGGAGATTTACCTTCAATAATCCTCGCCTGGCGCGCTTGCGCGTCATGACGACCAGGTACAATTGTCACTTTTTGTAAGTTTCTTGCTTCTGCGGACAGATCAGCAACTTGAACAGGAGCTGTACCTTCTGAGCTATCCTAAACCGGAAACTATGATTTGAATAATGCTATGCTACATTGTGGGTGGTGAGACCTCTTTGAGCAGATGCCTTCGTTCAGTCTCTCTGGATCCAAATGTTGATAGAATATCGGGATACGGGGCTTCAGCGGTTTCAGAGAAAACTGACAATTTCCCTGAAAATTCCAAGGCTTGTCTTCTGCCACAGCGTGAGCATTTTTATGCTCTTAACTTTAAGACAAACCAATTCCTCGATTCATGTTGGCAAAGTCGATGTAGCATGCTATCGTGGTGCATATGGCCAGAATTACTGTTCCTATTGAGATAACCAGCAATGCTACTGGTCTAAAACTCCTTGGATTGTTCCAAAACCCACCGCTAGGATGAGGTGAGCGCACTCACGTGAAATGTCCGAAGATAAGTTGATCGTTTTCGCTTGAAAGGGATGTATTTGCAGATTTTACCAACTGTAGCGAATTCCTTACAGGAAGTATTAATAGACTCAGGAGCATGAATACCTAAAACCAGTGAGGGATTGGGATCCCATCTTAACATAGTACCGTCGAGCGAAGATTCAGTTCTCAATGCTACTGCCGGTGTTGTATATAATATTCTATCCGTAAAATCTCCTGCCTACTATGCGAAACTTGCGAAACTTAGTCAATCGTGAGAAATTGTCACCAACAAAGAGGTACTCATGTGAAACTCCACATATGGATGCAGCGCTTGGTCAATTTCCTCAAATCTCTGTTAACTCAGTAATGCTATTTTCAATTTTCCCAAGGAGAATTGAGCTGTTTTGAATATTTCTCGTCTTTTTTGGACAGTGCAACTCGGTTACATACTTATATTGATAAATAGACGTTCGTGGGTAGAGTTCCCCATGCGTGGTGCTTCGTCAGTAAGAGTTCGACGAGCAGGGCAGAACTTCACGCATGTATTAGGTTGTCGGGAAATGATTGAGACCTTCCAGATTTTATTTATTTTTTTATTTATTTATTCAATACACCGACAACAAGGTGTTCCAAAATAAAATAACGGCTACCTCCACATAAACGGAAAGATTCCACTCACAATTGCGAATGAACTAAAAATGGAAGAGAACTAATGCAGTCGCGCATGATTACCTCAACTAGTGGCAACTCATGAAACATCCAAAAAAAACTTGACCTCAACTGCACTCTTCAGATAAAAACCACCATATCGAGGTTAGAACTAGCACTCTTGCAATATAACAGTTGCTAAACATGCTAAAAGAGGAAAGCCAGATATACCCGTACCAGCCAGCCATGTACCATCCGGCAGTTAGCCTTCCGAACATGCTAGAACTTCGGGACGCAGGTATACTGGCTGAAACCCTGCGGAACCGGCATGTTGGGCAGCTAGCAGTCCTCAACAGAATAGCAATCAGGAAGAGAGAGGCTAGTGCTCAGTAGGTGGTAGCTATGGAAGTAAGAGAAGGGTGCAGAGGCGCTAAATTCTATTGTGGAAGCATGGAAGTAAGTGCGATAGTTGGGTAGTCATTGCGGGTGAGTGCAGTAGCCAGGTACAACTCAAAACCAAAACAAAATAAAGAACAACATATGCGCTTATGTTGGGAGGTCATAATAAAACAGCAGAGCTTAGTACAACAGGGTTGAAACAAAAACAAAAAAAAAACACTGTGGAGAATCCTAGAAAATTTTGGAGCATGTAAGTGATAACGAACTATATCTACGGTATGAGCGGCATCGGCATAAGCGATACCAGCATGCAGTTACGAAGGATGTACTGCAAAAATAGAATCAGCAGAGAAGGTTGAGGTAAAGGACTACTCAAAATGCAAACTAGGCATTAGCTATAGGCGCTGTACATTTGTTGTGTCAACGTAAACGAGGCGGAGAAGGCACGAAATAAGCTGAAAATGGTGAGCTATTAGTACAAACCAGTGTCAACTAATACCGAGCGAAGGTATAAGATCTAATTTTATCAACTTTGATTTGAATTTTCGATTATGTTCAGCTTGAACCACATCTTCGGGTAACTTCTGCAACCACCTCGCACCTCGGTAGAAAACGTCATGGAACATAAGCGAAAATTTATTGTGATTGATTTTTCTCTAGTGCAAGCTGAAACCTCCTGTTCTCTCTCCAGTCGGCACAAACACCCAATATTTGCTGGCTTGCAATTATTTTCTTTTCTGAGGATACGGAAGCAAAAAACTAAATCGGCAAGTGTTCTACGTTATTTTAGGACTCTCATGTCGAATTTTTTAAGCCGTTTGTTGTAACCGGGCAACTCTTGGGAAGGAAAAACTCTCTTGAATAAAATCCTTGTAAAAGTCTTCTTACTTTCCCAATTTTTCTATATCCTTTCTCAGAAACGGACTCCATACTTGAGAGCAGTATTCCAGATGAGGCAGGACAAACGACTTGTAGAGTCTAGTGAAAATATATGGGTTGTTGCACTTTATATTACGGGAAAGCCGAAATAGGGACGAGTAAGCCTTCTGTACCGCAAAGTCAATATGTTTTGAGAATTTGAGACTGGTGTCCAGAACAATTCCAAGGTCCTTCGCTGTGTTACACGATCTCAAACTAGGGCCATTTATCCGGTAGTCAAATGGATCGCAATCACCGATATGTAAAGTGAGGCATTTATCTAGGTTTATAGGCAAGTCCCAGGTAGAAACCCATTAAGCCAATTTTTCTAAGGAGGTCTGTAGCGCAGTCCGAACCATGATCCTATTCTCAGAAGAGTAGACTCCGTAAAGTTTGATATCGTCAGCGAACAACTTAACTGACACATGTGGGGAAGTTTTGAGAAAGTTGGGTAAATTCGCGGTGTAAATTAAAAATAATAAAAGAGACAACACCCCTCCCTGGGGAACTCCGCTCCCGCAGCAAAACTTGTTCGAATACTGGTGTCCCACCTTGACGGTCATGTGTCTATCAGAGAGGTAGGAAGTAAGCCAGTTGAGAAGTTCACCAGAAATACCAACAAGCTTCAATTTTGCTAGCAATTTGGCATGACAGACTCTGTCAAATGCTTTCGACAAGTCAATATACACGACCTCAACTGTTTTATCTTGGTCCAAAGCTAATTTCCAGTCATACAGGCCATCAGCTAAATAGGTAGTGGTCGAAGCGCCACTAAGAAACCCATGCTTCTCGATAGGAATCAAATTTGATCTCCTGAGCCAAATTAGCAGTCTCTCTCTGATGATTTTTTCCATCACTTTAACGGGTGTAGGCAACAGGCTAATTGGACGAAACTCGCTTACAAGTCTGGCTCCTTGCACCTTAGGTATTGCTGTGACTAGGGCTTTCTTCCAAACATCAGGAACTTCTCCTAACATCATTGAAATATTAAAAATATGAGCAAGGGGGGGGCGCAGAGCGAGTACGCACATTTTTTATATACAGTGTGTTTCATAATTATAGGACACCCCCCGAATTTCCCACTCCTGGCTTTTCCCCTGACCATGGAATTTTTTGTCTAGTATCATTGTGATTAGCACCTAAAATAACCTTGGTAACCAATTTTTGAGCTTAAGACAGCAACTCTGGTTTTTTAAAACTTCATTTTTCTCTTTTTCCAAATTTGCGGTCATGACACACCTTCAGATTATAGCAAGTTTATTTGCCGCACAATCGAATTCACGGGATTTCGATAATTTACGGAACATCTATGGACCACACTGATTTCATTCATCAAGCTACTTCTGCTCCTTATAGGGATTCTGAGGAAATCCGCGTCGATAGACATCGAACATGCAAAACTGCCTATCTCAATTTCTCAGCTGCTCATTGCTGATGGAGGTGCGTTCAAAATTGGCTGACAAAGGTCCAAATTGGACCTACTTTAGAAATACAGTTAGCACTAGTCACAGGCTGCTTCGTTGGTTTTGCTAGGAGGTGATCGAAGTACAGGGTGACAACAAAGTCTTTGGCCGAAACTTCCACAAAAATTTTCCCTGGCAACTTCGACAAACAATAAGGGGCAATGCTATTGGTTGTGTTGCACATGTTGCTACCAACATATCTTCAGTATTTGATACAGTGTCAAAGCCTTCGAGTAAAATGGCAGCATCATAGTGTAAAGTAATGTGAAGGTGCGGTTGCACATTTCCTACAGAGCGTGGTAGAAAGTTCTATTTCTCCCATCCTCTGCTCACTTTTCGCAGAAAAACTATTGAAGCGCTTCAGATTTATTCAAAATTGAACATCTCCTACGCCTTCTGACTTATAGTATTGGCTAAGATAATTTTTAAAGGAATTATTCAAAATGCTACCACTTCACCGCATTAGTTGGTGTAACCCTCTGGTGAAAAAGAGGACCGGCATGGAAAAGATTGGGAATAATGCCCAAAGTGTTCTCTGTATTCTACTAAAAGTACAGGTTCCTGCGGCAAAGATGTCGGCAGCTGGAGTGTATTTAGTTCTGAAAGTGGTGTGCTCGTCATCAGCGTGGCCGCCGGATGAGCTCTGCCATGATTTCTATTAGGTAACACCTTGAAAGGCAATGATTTCTCGAGAATGACCATGAGTGAAGGCAGTTTCATTGCTAGCAATATTTCCTATTGTTATCCTTCTTTGGAGCGAAAACCACCAAGTGTTCATCCGTTGCAGTTTTTGCGAAAACACAGAGGTGAAGTCAGTGCTCAAAATATCGATGGAGGAATCCGTGATTGTGTTTATTCGCTCAGTCCCAGCCGCACATTATAGGCATGAAAGGGACCTTTTAAAGCAACTTTGTAACTGCTTTTGAAAAAAAAATCATAAGACATTGGTTGTGAGGTCACTTTGGTGACTATGACACATTCACGAAATATTTCTCATACCCTTTGATACCAACGTATCTGGATACACCTGTATATTTGCTTTATAGCACACTCCTTTACCTTGCTCCTATAAAATTATGGGACCTATCGGTGAAACCCTGTGAGAGTTATAGGGTTGAATTTACCCTGAGGAGGTGCGGGCTTAGGTTATGCGGCTCGTGAGAGTTTTGAGGCCTACACCGGAAAGGCTGGAGGTTTGCTCAAAATCTTAACAGTGGTTTTTGGAGATCATGCATTGGGTAAACTCATACTAAATTTTGGTTACCTTGTCTAACCTACAAGAATTTTTATGAGTTGCAAAGTATGGCCAAAGACTTTGTTGTCACCCTGTAGGTAACACTCTCCTGACATAGAGGTTTTCTTATATTTCTTTACTAAAAGCTGTGGAAAAGAGGTTCAAAATGACGGATATTACTCATAGGAGTATTCTGAGGTCCGACGCTGCCGGACCAGACACCGTCCTCTGCTTGCTCAAGTGTCTGCTCTGCGCGAAATAGACAGTAACTGACGACATGTAGGGAACAAAATGCCACACTTGATGAAGTGACTAAATCCTGTTCCAAGTACTGTGATTGGTTATGAATAAGATGGCTATATGCTAGACTTTATCTATATGCTAGACTTTATCTTTATATGCTAGACTTTATCTTTTTTGGGTCGGTAAATTGGTACCAGAGGAGTCTGGGAGGATGAAGCACTGACTTGGTTCATCGGCTGCCCCCCGCAAGTCATTGTATAGAGCACATACGCATTCAACGCCTCTACGATGCTCAGATGAAGTCGAATGCGTGGCGCATCCCTCGTGACGGGATTGATAAACGCCGACCACCTTATCCTTTATCCTTTACCTGCACAATGGCGTAATGCTACACCTTGGCATACCCATGGCGTAATTGCTCCGGGGCCAGGCTATCACATACTCACATATCCTGAGCCCAAGCCATATGTGAGCGATGCAAGAGAGAATTTTTGGTGGAGTGTCTCAATCATTTCCCGACAACCTAATAATATTCTGTTGGACAGAGTATTGTACGAGCAGAATATTATATACCGCACCGGCACAGATGAGAACCAATGCAACGGTTCACGGTTAAAAACAGTCAAAGCCTGTAAAATTCATCAGCTGCTGACTTGAATTCCGGATCTTGTTCTTCGTAAAACTGCTTGTGGTGAGGAATGATTAACAAATGAGAGACATAACCTGACCATGACATTTATCGTTTCACGACTGATAAAGATATTCGTGTTTATATACAAACACTCGGCCCTATTCTATGAAAACACCTCTGCATTATGGCGAGGACGAGTCCTGTCGTGAACGCCTTTTTCCGATAGCCCGTCTCATTGGTGTGAATGCCCCCGTGCCCAAGTCGACCTACCTACCGCTCATCGCATGGAGGAGTCTCCTCAGCCTCCGTCTGCCATCGTGACCAGCCGGTCCCCTTTAGCCTCCTTGGGGTAGCAGCTGTGTCCGAAGTTTCCAACTATCTTTCTTCCCCTCGACTCACCGTTCAAGGTATTTCGCATTGAGGGCGATATAAACGCTCGACACGCAAACTGTCCTGTGGTTTCCATGAAAGATAGGGGCTACGTAACTCTTTTATACATCATACACTTATCATAGTTATTCACGCACGGTTTTCCACACCTATGGAACTCAACGTTCATTAGTCTCATTCATTGTCATTGCGTTACGGTTTCGTGGTCTAGCAAACTCTGATGCTGTTATGAGACAGCCGCTTACATAAACTGCCGCCACAACAGGTGTCAAGGCATCCGAACAAAGTGGAATGTGTGTATATCCAACAACTTTATGCTATCTGAACAGAGTTATACAGAAGAGGTCGAGCTGCACAACGAAATAAAGGAGAGAAAGCAGTCGTAACTTGACATAACCAATAAGAAAATCAATATTTTTAGCTGTACTGAAACATTGCGCTATGACGTTGAATTTCGAAATTCCTACGCTTCTGAGTGCGCATATTCGACAGTTTTTCGACACTTCTTGAATAATGTGCAAACTTGTTCACGACTGGATCGACATTTTGAAAGAGAAACTCCTCCACCGTGTTTGCGTAGAACAGCTTGCGCATTTCCGTCCTAGAGCGAAGCAGGTCTCATTCCTTGCAGAAGGACGAAAGTCAAGAAGGCATACTTACTCAATCAGCTGTGCTGTGCTATTTAGCTCATCATAGTAACGTAAGCTATCTCTAATTTTGTTCAGGTACCTGAATGAAAACAGTGACGAGGGATAATTCTGTATAGGGTGGCTACATGTATATAATTACCAATATATGAATATCTGAACCTACCAGTTTTGCGATATAGTGTGGCGAATATTGTATGGAGATAACCATCCCTTGATGTTATGGTTATTTTTCAGGAAATGTTCAAAGCTTTCGCTTGCTCTCCTGAACGTTGTTTGGAACTGCTCCATGATTTTTCCACCTGTATCGCTTCATCCATGAAACGTAAACAGACCAAGATTTCACATTCGAAAAAAAACCTGGGAATCCACAGTGGCTCGTGACGAATGCGTGGTTCGGTGTGCATTTCATGATTTTGAAAACACGTTGTTCAGCCTCCTCAGAAATCCTCTTTAAACATTAAATCAGGTGAAAACGCAGAGAATTAACTATCAACTTAATATTACTCCTTTGTTTAGGTGTTCGAGAGCTTTGTGGGCACCGATAAGAGCGATCTGTGTGTTGAGGATCATCGACGGCTCGCCAACTGGCCAAATTTCACAGAGACCAGCCATGTGATCATATCTAAATGGAGGAGTTTTCCATGAAGTTCCTCAACAAAGTAGAAACATATCCTAGGGTGCGTGGCATGATAAGCAGGCAAGGCTGTCGCAGAGTTCGAAGAAGGCGGCACCAGCGGGTAGGGTGGGCGTTTCTGGAACGCCCGCTCGCTCCGCTAGAGCGTCGCTGAGGCAACTTCTACAGAATGGTCTCAAATGAAATAATGCACATTGATCACGTGTTGATAAGTTACTTGTCTGATACGCTCACCTACATCCTCATTGTCAGTATTTTTTGACTATTCAATCATCTAATGCCCGTGGCATACTCGACAGCGACACCATCGCTGTGAATAAAGTGGATGGAAATGTATGCGCATTCTTTCATTTTGGGCCATTTTCTGGCATGAGTCTGGGAGACGCTCTGGAGGGGTGGGCGTTTCAGAGACGTTCTCGCCCGCCCGGCCCGCTTCGAACTCTACGGGCAGCCTAACATGAATACTACTCCCGCTGTTGTTAGTCATCAATTCTAACTATAAAAATCTTCTTCAGATAGCTCACTAATGTCCTGGAGGTACTCCATTCTGTCACGAACAGATCATTGTTTACGATAAATACTTGCAAATCGGCAGGTCACCGTAGCGGTTATTACTGGGAAGTAGGTATCTGTTGTAGAGATATGAACATCCAGAGAAACTCCGCTCACATACTGTGCATAAAAGGCCCCAGTGCTCAGAATTAGGTTCGCCTTGTTCGTCTCGATAGTTTTCACTATCGCCTATTGCTGTGCTCTAAAGATAGGGAATTTGACATAAGTATATGTACATATGTCTGAATATATGTAATAATAATAATATATGTATGTACAGTGGGCGTCAATGGCGGTGACCCGTCTGCGGCTTCGAAAAGCAAGCGGCTTGACCGCGCCGCTCACGATAGAATGGTCGCCGCGGCGACGAATCTGGGTTTTCTTGATAGTTATTCATCATGTTTGATAATAACTACTAAGAAAACTAACTCACAATCAAGAAAACCCCATAATTTGATGTCCCGGAGAGGGTTTCTGCTCGAGCGCCGCGGTCGCGCTGCATACGTACCTTTCGAGGCCGCAGACGGGTCACCGCCATTGACGCCCCCTGTAGATACTGTCAGAGACATAAGAGATTGTGGTTTTTTCTACAATAACAGATTGGATTTCACAGTAAACTATAAGGAATTGTCCAATAGAGTATGTAACCGTACATATCGGATATTCAAAGCTCTCGCCACGAAAGATAGCAAAGTACTCATTAAAGCGTACAAAATTTATGTTCGACCTCTTGTAGAAAGCGAAACTGTGCTCTTTCTTCCTCATAGGAGAAGAGATATTGCAAAATTAGAGAGAATTCAGAATAAATTCGCAAGAAAAATATTTTTCCGAACTGCTGGCCCTCACTACTCCAGGATTCCCAGTGAACAGGGACAAGCACTTCAAGCTCTCTAGTCTTGAGTCAAGGCGAGGAATTTTTGATGTTTGTATGGTGCATAAACTATTGAATGGAATGTCCGGAGCTAATGTTTCACTATTTTTCACCTTAGTACAATCAATCACTCGTGGTGGAGAAACAAAAATTTCCTACTCTCGACCTAAAACCGCGGTCAGAGCTAATTTCTTCACAGTTAGAGCTGGTTCGACGTATATACGCTTTAAAAAGACCACTACATTCACCAGCTCCTTATTTTCTTCCAAACGAAAAATGACTAAACTCATACTCAGGTACTAAATTTCAGATCTTATGGTCATGTTTCGTCCGTCATGTATAATAAGTTTTTCACGTCTGTCTTACTACAGTGTAATAAGTAAATAAAAAATGGATAAATTTTTTGAGGTGTAAACTGACGAGGATATAAACGGCATCACTGTATTCGTCGTCTGTGAGTGTGTCCTCCCGGGGAAACCTTGTGAACTGAGGAGGTCCAGCGGTCTCACCAAGCCCGCCCTCAAAGTCAATTCGTCCCCATTCACATACAAATCTTGCAGTAAGTATTAGGTTGTCGGGAAATGATTGAGACACTTCAGATTTTTATCACTCTTCAAACTTTTTCTCTTCAAATAGGAAACTTCAGGAGTTGTTGTAAGTACAATGTATTCCCATCGCCTAGGGCCAGCCCCTAGGCGCAGACATGACTCCACGGGTTAAGAAATCGGGAAACTACAAGTTGAAGAATCCGTCAGTCAATTGTCGAAAATCGCCAAAGTTGGTGGCGTGTTGCTCGGCAAAGGAGAGTCTGAGTGATGGAGCAACGTGTTAGTTGGAGATTGCAGGATTGGGCAAGGGTAGAGAGCATGACATCGTGGTCCACGCCTGCTCCTCCTGCTGAGAACGAACGCATATGGGGGTGATTTTTGTCGATCAAAAAGTGCATTCCGACACGTCGATGTCTCTTTAATCGGTATTTGCCGGTCAACGCCTTGAATTGACTATTATGCAGGTTGATGTTACCGATTTGTTGCTTGCCAACAAATCTGGCGGAGCATGCTCTGCTCCCGAGCTCAAGAGGTCGCCTAGTTTGTAAATGTCTTTGAGGAGGCATATCTACCGAAACGAAAGAACAAAATCGACGATTTACGGTTGCGTGGATGAAGAGCATCGAGGCAAAAGATATGATGGTATAGTCATCCCTCTTGCTCGCACTGGCGCTCAACAGGAGTCCGTAAAAGAAAATCGCTTGAAATAGTTGCCCGTCAATTTTCGCTCCTTCTTGGACGAAGGCGCTGCGCTGCGCCCTGCCATACCCATGGCGTAAATGCCCAGAGGCGAGGCTATTATATACTCACAAATCCTGGGCACAAGTCATGTGGGAAGGATGCAAGGAAGAATTTTTGGTGGAGTGTCTCAATCATTCCCCGACAACCTAATACATTTAACACATTTTGATATTTTAACAAATTAACACATTTATTATTTTAATTAACACATTTTAATATTTTAACAAATTAACACGTTAAGGAGATTGAGTCGACCCTGAAGAGCAGGATGAGGGCTTGACCGAACACGTCCCACAACATCGCCACGCTCCGTCTTTCCTCGTTATTTTCTATAACTCCAGTTTATTTCTACTTCGGGAAACAAATGGATCAACAACACTCATCAACAACACAACATTGTTCGCAACCGCTGCGTTCTTTGCGAAAAAGCTGGTGTATAGCTACACCTTCTGTCGGCTATGTTTCCTCTCAATTCCTTCTTCCTGAACGCTACTTTAAACTACCCAGATCTGTTTTACTAATTTTCTCACTTTCTTATCTTCCTACATTTTCTTACCTTATCTTATATTATGAATTTAGAACAACAAAAAAACCAAGATCATAATGTTATTCCTATTCACTAGCTCATGAAACAAACCTTGACCACCCAGTGATGATGATTCCTTCAACATCTATTGACGTTGCCGATTCACGGAGTACCTGAATCAAATGTGCATATGTACTTAGCTCGAGGGTAATTTAACAGGAAATAAAGGAATGGAGGCAAAAATTGAGCGAATAACAGAAGAACTCTTGAAGCGTGTTAATGGGCACTTCAGTCGAGCAACCATGTATATAGAGATCGTGTAGCGCATGGTTAAATTGTGGTACAAGAGGAGTGTAGGAGGATAGAGCGAGGGTTTGATATTACGTTGGTACAGATGAAATGTCAGTTGGGTTCTGGTAGTTATTTCTACAGAAAAATTCCGTTTCAGGATAGCTATAAGTATTATGAAAACTGTGTGTAGGTTATATACCGTCATTGTTATTGCACCCGGCGGTCAACTACTGATCCTTGAGGATTTCAAAAGTAGCAGATCTCAAGTGTGACATTCGATACTGTTTGCTCTTCATAAGAGGCAAAGCAGCGGCCGAATCTCATCGAGACCTGTGCGATGCTTCTGGGCAGAACGTCATCAGTGAGCGGCAGTGCCAGCGATGGTTTCACAAGTTTCGTTCTAGGAATGAAAGCCTCGATGATGACGGACGCGGTAGGTCGCCATCGGTAGCCGACATAGAACAGCTGAGGAAAGCGATCAAAGAGGATCCCAGTCAGACCACAAGAGACTGGCGAACAGGTTAGAGCGCAGTCACCCAACAATTATGAAGTGCCTACGTGCAATTGGAAAGTCGAGCAGGAGCGGTCAATAGATACCCCACGAGCAAAGCGACATTCCATCTGTATCAACGTAATACTTCGGATGCCTCCTGCAAGCCATTGTATCGGGCACTCAATACCACTGCGGTTCTCGATGAAGTCGAATGCGTGCCGCTTCCCACAAATGGGCATGATTAGTTCGGGAAGATGAAGGCGAATCTGTATATACAAAAGTGAAAGTTTGTATGTACTCAGACATTCGTGGGGGTGGAATGCAGGTGGAAATGGGTCCACCCCCAGTGGTACCTGGGGGTGGACCCAAAATTGTGGGGCACCTACCCCCGACAATTGAAAGACGTTCCCCCACGTGCCCTCGCAGCTGTCCCCAAGCGCGTTTTTGGGTTCCGGTGGATGGGGGGACGACCGGGGTTACGCACAGCACGCTCTGCTCTTCTTGGGCGTCCAGATACGCTCCCCCAACTCAAAAAGTGGGCGGAGCGATTAGGGTCCTACCTGCCCATCACCCCCACGAATGTCTGAGTAAGTATGTGTGTGTGCGTGTGTGTGTATGTAATGAATAGAAATCGCGGATAGTGAACCGATCTGGACCAAATTTTGCATGCAGGTCCGCGGTGGGCCGGCGGAGGTTATAGGCTACTTCGCGCTGGGAATTATCAATTAGCTTATCGATTATATCGATTTTATTGATTTTTCGCTATTTTTGCCCAGAGACTGACTGGCAAAAATAAGCCTACTGGGGTTAGCCAACACGCTGGACGCGAATAAGACAACCACTTTGGCGACGTTATCGACTTATTGATTTTATCGATTTTTCCCACTTACGCTCGGGAACGGGTGAAAACATGTTAGCTGGGGTTCTTCTTTCTTATGCCCAATACTAATATGACAACTATTTTGCAAGAAAGTATCGATTGATTGGTTTCAAGGACTTTTAATATTAACACCGAAATGATGAGCACTTCAAATAGATGAATTTGTATCCTAATTAACCGCATCAGCGTGAAAAGCTTGGGGTAGTAAAACTCCGAGCGGAGCCGGGTATGCCGTCTAGTATACATATACTTACAAAAAAATGACGAAGTTCAGTTTCTTGGAAGCGGCGTTGTCCTAGATCTAGCTTAAATCGGGCGTGACAGCCATTATGTTTTATATAGAAAAATTAACAGCTTTAAGACAGCTAAAATATGCGCGAAGGGCGGTATTTGATGAAGTCCTGGTAAACATCAGCTAGTCACTTGCCCTTTGTCGAAGAATCCATTCAATGTTATTCGTCCGGTAGTGCTCATATATGAGGAATTTCGCTGTGGGAAAATCGGCTCCTTTGAAAGCGGACGAAGCCCAAACTTTTCCGAAATTGGTGGCCATTGTTGACAAGAGGTAAGCTAAATATATACATGTCATTATTTTCTGAAGTAGAAAAAAATAAAAAGTCACTCACTATCCGCCGCTAGCAACTGCTCCGAGTAGTCCCAAACTACAGGCTCCACTAGCGAATTGAGTCCCACCTTTTTCAGGTCACTATCGATGAAGTTCTTGAGCATGTCGTGCCAAGCGAGTACTCTAAAAGTGGCACTAAATGCAATAGGCTTCCCAGGCGCCAAGTCTGTTCAATATCCCGAAGCTAGCTAGTATTGCTTGGAGTTTTACGACTAAGAGATGATTTGACAAACTACAATCATGTTCTTCCCAACGAAACATTAGCTGATTCTTATCTTTTCCTTCACCGCTGTATACTAAGAACCTGATCTGGCTCAGAGGATCATGCATAAAATACGCTTACGTTGCTCCTTTGGTGATTTTCTTTACATAGCGAGCAATGTTGGCGATATGATGGAGCGCTACCATGTCAAGAGATCCAAGCTCTTCTTGTTTCATCTTGGACGCTGCGCAGGTTCCATACTGGAATTATTCTCCATATCACAATGAGTAGAATCTTGCGAGTGACATGGTGACAAACACAAAGGGGTGGGGAAGGGGGTGGTTTCATCATATCCAGCACTTGTAAGGGGTCCTTGTGAAGGCGAAAACTTGAGATTGCACCAAAATCTCGATGACAAAAACTTTCGTGGGTGCTGCCTTTAACTGTTTCCAATACGGATACCCTCTCCCTAGATGCTTTAAATTGGTGTCGTTCGATCTAGAAACTTGGACAGTCATACGGTTTGGATCACAGCATTTCTTACAAATAAATTCCAGTAACATTTTCGGACCACGGATCTCCCTCATAGAGGGATCACAGCCGGTTAGTCGCGAAGGCTACGTGGCGCGTCCCCAGGTGGCGGATAGGGGGTTAATCGCGGACCAAACGCGACCTTGTACCTGCCCTGAGACGCGGGTGGATTCAGGGGATGGACTCCCTGTTTCTGCAGTATCGGAACGATTTATACTTTCTGTCAGCGCGTGAGTATGTTCATGCATGCGTGCGTGGGTGTGCTTGCGTATCTGCGGATTGTATCCTGCACATCTATCCGATCAAAAGCCCTGCATTCAAGTGACTGGGAGGTACAAGGGAGGCGGTTCGGAGTCGCCTCCAACAAATAAGCTCCATCGTCCACTCCCGGGGAGCCCGGCTAACTCCCCGGTGAAACCCTACCCCAGCCCCCACGGGGGAATAGAGCCCAGCAAGCTATTCCCTGTGGGTCATTTTCTTCAAGCTACACACAGCAATAATAAAGAGTGTTCCCCTAATCTCGGAAGAGTCACTGGTACGGCAGCGTCAGTGAGGACGAGGTTCGAGGGGTTATCTAGGCTGCCTAAAACGAGAAGGACTATGATGACGATCTGTACCTTCAACGCACGGACACTTGCATCGGAGGCTTCCATCGAGGATCTGATGGTGCAGGCCAGGAAGATCAGGTACGACGTCATCGGACTGACCGAGACGAGGAGACACCGACCGCTGAACGCCACCTTCGATACTGGAGAAGAACTGTTCCTTGGAACCTGCGATAGTAGAGGAGTTGGTGGAGTTGGTGTCCTCGTCAACACGAACTTGGCCATGAACATCGATTCTTTCGAACAACTGACGACCCGAATCGGACGTTTGCGACTGAGGAGATGTGGATCAATGCCGGCCCTGACAGTCTTCGTCGCCTACGCTCCAACATCCAGCTACGATGAAGACGAGATCGAGGCCTTCTATATGGACTTGGAGAAGTTCTACAGGGAAGACCACACATTCTATAAGGTCATCGTTGGCGACTTCAACGCCAAGATTGGCCCTCGAAGAACGCCTGAGGAACTTCACATCGGTACCCACGGCCTACAGTGGAACGAACAGGGAGAGAGGCTGTCCGAGTTTATCATGACGACGAGGACCATCCATGGTAACTCACAATTCCAGAAGCCAACCTCCCTACGATGGACGTGGGAGTCACCCGGTGGAGAGTACCATAATGAAATTGACCACATCATCGTCAACCGAAGGTATTGCCTGACCGACGTCGGTGTTGTACCGAAGTTCTACACCGGATCAGACCATCGCCTCCTTCGCGCAAGATTCTTCTTCTCGCGCAAAGGAGAGAAAGCCGCGAAGTACAAGAAGAGGAGTCCTAAACCAACCATCAACTGGGATCTCTTCACTACGTTAGCCGGCTTTTGGGAAGATACCGTTGTCGACAACATCGATGAAGAATACGAACGGCTCATTCAGCATCTCCGTGATAGTGCGAAGAAAGCCGAGGGTTTGAGAACCACCAAGAGACGACTGTCTCATGAGACCCTCGAGCTGATACGCCAGCGTGGAGCAGCGAGAGCCGCAGGCAACTACCAGCTTACGTCCGAGCTCGCAAGACGGTGCAGAGAAGCGATAAAAGAAGACCTCAAGGAGAGACGAGCAGCAGTGTTGGCTGAAGCCGCAGAGGCAGGAAGAAGCATCCGCAACACCCGCCGAGACTTCGCCAACCGTAAGACCAAGATGACAGCCCTCCGACGCCCAGACGGAACGATCACATCATCTAGAAGGGTAATGGAGAAGGTCATCTACGACTTCTACTCGGACCTCTTCGACAGCCATGTCCACCTCCCTCCATGCCATCTCAGGGAGGATGAATATGTCATCCCGTCGGTTCTCCCTTCCGAAGTCCGACATGCCATCAAGTCGGTGAAGAATCGTACAGCGCCCGGTCCCGACAGGATCCGACCCGAACATCTGAAGAATCTACCGACAGCTCTTGTGAACACACTTGCTAGACTCTTCACGCGGTACCTGTCGGAATGCAAGGTACCTAGCCAATGGAAGACCAGCAGAACCGTGCTGCTGTACAAGAAGGGAGACCCGCAGGACATTGGCAATTATCGCCCTATCTGCCTACTGTCCGTAGTCTACAAACTCTTCACGCGAGTGATCCTCAACAGGATTGAAAGAACACTAGACGAAGGACAGCCATGCGAGCAAGCAGGGTTTCGGAAAGGATTCAGTACGATCGACCATATACACACCGTCACCAGGCTCATTGAAGTATCACGAGAGTACAAGATGCCTCTCTGTCTCACGTTCATCGATTTGAAGAAAGCCTTCGACACCGTTGAGACAGAAGCAGTCTTGGAAGCCCTGGGCAACCAGGGTGTACCGACTCAATACATCAGGATATTTCGTGAGCTCTATAGCAACTTCACGACCAGAATCTCGCCATTCTACGACGACATCACCATCGACGTCAGGAGAGGGGTTCGACAAGGCGACACTGTGTCGCCGAAACTATTCACCGCCACCCTCGAGGACGTCATGCGAAGATTAGAATGGGACAATATGGGAGTGCGAGTTGACGGCCGGCTGCTACACCATCTTCGCTTCGCTGATGACATCGTCCTTATAACACCTAGCATCAGTCAAGCGGAGCGTATGCTGGCCGACTTCGACGACGCGTGTGGAAAGATCGGTCTCCAACTGAATCTAACGAAGACGATGTTCATGAGAAACGGATGGGTCCCGGATGCCCCATTCTCGCTCAACGGAACGACCATCTCCGAATGCTCCAGCTACGTATATCTAGGTCGGGAAGTCAACATGATGAACGACCTCGCTCCAGAGCTGGGCAGGAGGAAGCGAGCGGCTTGGGGAGCCTACAAGAGCATCGAGGACGTAGTGAAGAAGACGAAGAACATCAGGCTCCGTGCCCACCTCTTCAACACCACGGTTCTCCCTGCTTTGACTTACGCCTCGGAAACCTGGGCGTTACGTAAGCAGGATGAGAATGCGGTCAGCGTCATCGAACGCTCCATCGAGAGGGTGATGCTAGGAATGACCCGCCTCACGCAAGTGAGAGCGGGAATACGGAGTTCCACCCTTCGTCAACAGTCGAAGATCAGGGACGCTGCCGTGTACGCCAAGTCGAGTAAGATCAGGTGGGCCGGACACGTGATGCGCCTAAACGACCACCGTTGGACGAGAGCCGTCAGCGACTGGACTCCGCGGAACGTAAAGCGCACGACAGGAAGACCACCGACCCGATGGTCAGACTTCTTCACGAAGTCCTTCAAAGAACGATATGATGCTCTTCGTGTCTCTCGAACGGACAGAACGCATTGGACCACCCTGGCACGTGAGAGGGACAAATGGAAGGATTGCTGGCGCCCGCTCGGTTTACCCGACGATCAACGGGAGTCAAGGTGATCAAGGTGAACATTTTCGGACAAGTGGCAAGCTAGAACCCATCTTCGCATAGCACTCCCCAGCTCAACAACGAAACTTTTCATGGATAACAGAAGGACGTCAGAATACCTTTTGTGTCTTATTTTAGGGCATATTCACCCATATGTTAAAGCTAACCTCAAACGCTTCATCAGCTCCCATGTGAAAGTGCTTAATGCCGTAAGGTCTATGGATCCGTACGACTTGCCTAATGGCTTCCCTCACGATGTTCACTGCTGTATTATCACCAATACATATCACCTAAACAAAGGTCTTTTAGAGTTTCTGTACGTTCAGGCTCGAGTGTGGGTGTTTCAAACGAATGCGGCACTGAACTTGATTGAATGACTTTTTTTTCAATTCTACAAAATTATTCCGTTTACAGATAGGGCATTTTCTGTAGGTAAGCCTCCCTTGTTACTCGTGACATACCTGCGGATACTCGTCGTTTTCGCGGAACTTTCTAAACTGCTCGTACTTTAGTATCCATTCCATATGTCCAAATGTCTGCACCAGTGGGATAACTTCGAGGTCGAGGGCTCTGAATAGCAATGCTAGACCGACTACTAATACACATGAATCCATCCAAAACCGCCGAAATATCGTTTTTAAACTTTAGCTTTTGGGGAGCTGGTGAGCGGAGCCAAGGTGGGAACATGAGTTTCCTAATCGTGCCCTCGCCCGCTGGCTACACATGCAACGCACTTCCTATCCTGGTAGATCTTAGTAGAGAGATGAGGGGTCTTCACGGAGAGTACGAATCTCTTCAAGAAGTGCGCTTCTGGGAATGTATTCTTCGGAACCGTTGTACGTCGTCCTTCCGTCTTGGTACCGCCTCTCGTCTCCGCCCAGAAGATCTCACAAAATTGGGGCTCGAAAACGGGGCTCTCGGTAGTTTTGCACAGAATCACGTATATCATTGTGATTGGCAGCATTTGTGGATTCCTTTTATATCCCTACTTTTTGATATATTACTTCACTTTTATTTGTTTCCATGAAGATATCAAGAGCGACTGTCAGGTGGGACGGCGTCTCTAACCATAATAGGTGAACAATCAAGGTAACCGTGCCATTTTTTCCTCGAATCTTCGAGAATCTCACGGGTTTTTGACGCTCACCCACCCCCACCCCTCATAGATACGTCACACATTGTAGAGCTACGGTATAAGCTCCCTTTCACAAAAAAAAAAACAATTCAGGATTGAACCGAAGTGATCAACAATTGCTGAGATGACCGTAGGGATTCTGCGGTTCATGCTTATCTACGTATGCATTACTCTGATGTTGAATGGCAATACATTTGGCGAGGTTTGTTTGGCAACCTCGCAGACGAGCTTGCAAACTAGCCAGGCAAACGAACACCGTCAAATGTATTGCCAAACAAGAAGTCCAGTAAAATGTATTGCCAAACAAGAAGTCCCGTAAAATGCATCACCACGCAAACCTTGCCATTTGCCGAATGAACTTGAACGCGCAAAAATTTTGATAACACCGGGAATCGTACCGTGGGTCTGACATTGGGAGTCCGCTGCCTTACAAACTGCGCCATCCAGTCGACACCGATGACGATTGAATCACCCGCTAAGAATGAAATGAACATATTAACCCGTAAAATGTATTGCCAAAGAAGAAGTCCCGTAAAATGTATCGCCATGCAAACCTTGCCATTTGTATCGCCAAACACCCGTAAAATGTATCGCCAAACACCCTTAAAATGTATTGCCAAACACAATGTCTTGCCTTTTGTATCTCCAAACAGGCTCCTCACTCATTCTCCCGTAAAATGTATCGCCAAGCAAAATTTTATCCCGTAAACTGTCTTGCCAAACACATTCTTTTGCCAAATGTATTGCCATTCAACATCAGAGTAGGCTGTTGAAAAAAGGCACGAGGGCCTGACGCCGCGCACTTTGTGGTATATGTCCGCAGACGAAACTTACGCGGCTTTCTCGAGTATAGTTTGCACTTCCTTCACAGTATAAGCATCAGTATTTCGGACGCTTTTAAGTACTCCAGACCATGGAAACATGTCCTCCCATTCGATCAGAACTCCTAAAACATAGAGGATAAGGAAGCGAGGCGATGTAATTCTGGTTTTTCATGAGATACAGTGGATTTATACCCTTGTCTCTGAGCAGATCTACCGTATTTAACAACTGCTCACCTGTAGCGCCGGCTTTTGCTACGAGTTCCAGAAGTTGAAGGAAATAATTCAACTTTGGTGGAGCTCCTTTCAGGTCGAAATGCACAATAACATTGGTGTAGAAGTACTGCAAATATTGAAACGTTCAATCTGACATAATGTTCTCTGTTCTGTGCTTTGCCATTTTTTCCAATAATGTTAGATACTATTAGTTAATCCCGGACCAGTGGCTGCCGATCGGAAAAGTATGTGTGATTCCGTTCAAAGCCGCCAATAAACCCTGTTTTCGATACTCGAATCTGAAGGTGACAGTGGGCGGAATCGAGGGGTGGAGCCAAACTTCCTTCTGATTAATTCACCCTCGGAGGCGCATATTCTGAAGATATTCTTCCTTATCGAAAGAGTTCTTCATCCATTTCCTAACAGAATGGAAACTGCATTTCATGCGTTGGAAACCTTGTAATCCCGACTCAGCTACTCCAACTATTTCGAGATTGCAGGGTTTCCGCACCATGTACTCCCTTGCTGGCAGCCCATGAAGCGCAGTATCTATTCTGTTAGGAAGCGGATGAGGAGCTTTTCCGATAAATAAAATTATACTCAGAAAGTGCGCTACTGAGAGTAGACTAATCAAAAAGAGACCAGGCCCCGCCCCTCGACTCCGCTCACTAGCTCCTCCAGAAATGGGAATCGAAAACAGGGTTTTTTCGGCGGCTCTCGACGGAATCACATATAGTCAACTCCAAAAGTACGCAGGCAAGAGTTGGGACTGCGGCGCGGCTCTCTCGTTATCTGCTGCATGGAGGCAGCGGGGCCTTCAGGACAGAGACACGGAGGAAAACCGCGCCGCGGTCCCAACTCTTGCCCGTGTACATTTGGAGTTCACTGTATACCATTCTGATCAGCAGGCACTGGTGTAGTGTTGTCCATTGTAATGTGGAGTCTTGTTTTGGATAGTAACCTCGTTAGCATTACAAATCTGAAGAATCTTTGTTTGATACGCTGAATAAGGAGAAAGTGATGCGGTTGCTGATTTCGCGCCGGGATCTCACACGCATGCACTGCGCGACAACTAAGAGAGAGAGAGAGAGAGAGAGCGCCTCTTAGTGAGAGTTTCGAAACTCATTCATTCGTCTGTCGTCTTCCTTCACTCGCGACGTCCTCCTATTTTGAGTGACAGTATTCCGTAATTGTGCTATTCTACCTGTACGCCGTCGTCGCTTCTTAGCATACTAGGTTAGTTGTTTGTTCTTTTTCATTGTAGTCGTTTATTTGCATTGATTTGTTTATTGTATTCCTATAGTTTTGGTTAAATTCCGCTTCTTTTTCTTGATGCTCTTATTTGTGAATAAAGAAGTTGTGAGTTATCGGCTTTGGCCATTTGGACAACAAAAAGTGTCCAACGAAACCGTCGTGCATTTGCTCATCGTGTTAAGACATGTGTAATCGTGTCCAATGACGTATTTAGACATGTAGAACCACGGTAGAGCATAATTTTCTGCAGCTTGTGAGCAATGGCTAACATATACTTCTAATCTACCCCTAAGGTACTGCATGATGCACGACACAACATACAGTGCGTTTCATAAATATGTAGGCACCCCCAAATTTGTCGGTATCGCCATATTGCGCCGATTTTCGGAAACTCCCACCAACTCTGTTGTATTTGGCATGTCTTAAAACCCCTTGTCCGAAATTTTCATATCACGAGCTCAGAAGCCTGCTCCACTGTATCAAATTTTCTATATCAGAACGATATCAGACCGTTTCATAAATATGTGAGCAGTCGAAGAAACTAACCATTTATTTGAAATAAACATAACTTAGTACTTTGTGGGACCTCCTTTGTTATAAATTACTTCAAAAATTCCTCTTTGCATTCCATCTACGAGGTTTTCCAAAGTGCTAGCCTCTATTGAATCCCATGCTTGTCTCACAGCGGTTTCCAGCTCGGCGACGCTGCTGTACTGGCGAGCATTGGCGTATACACGCCGCGCTAGTATTCCCCACAGGTTCTCTATGGGGTTGAGGTCTGGGCTGCAGGCTGGCCAGTCCATTAGCCGGATGTGGTGCCGATTGAACCAACTTTTTGTAGAGCTGGCCACATGGACCGTTGTCCTGTTGAAACGTGTACGCTCGTCGTCTTCCGCCGCTCAGGAATGGCAACAGATGCATGCGCAGCACATCCTGATACTCCTCTGCATCCATTCGGCAGGAAGTGACGGCCAGCTGCAGCTTTCCAGACCTACAGAACGCAGCCCACGTCATCAAACTTCCCCCTCCAAAGTTCCGACGCGAGAAGAGGAGAGGCTCTTTCCGTAAATCTCTCCAATAACCACGTGCAGAGTCGCATCCGTCTAGATTCCACTTTTTTCGTTAGAAAAAATCACTTTGGACCAATCTGTGCTCATATTGGCTTGTGCGAACTGCAGACGGGCCGCCCTATGTCTGTCCATAAGTCTGGGCGCTTTTTTCATGACTTGCCTTTCGATGTTACTGTTTTTTCTGATGGCGCGCCATACAGTAACCTTCGAAACATTGGAAACTACGTGACTTCGGACCTGAAACTTAGTTGATTTTCGTTATTTGAGACGAGAAACCCTTAATTTCTGTTAAAAATCATCTTCAATGGCAGGGTACCTGACTAAATGTTAGAGTGGAGTTGGACGTCAAGCGGGCAATTCGCTTTCTATCCTGGCCAAACAGCAACTGTGGACGCCCAGGAGACTTCTTCTGACCGTACAAGGAGGGATTCTTCAGAAATCGGTCGATACAACCGGCTAAACGGCGAAGGCGCTTGGCTATGGCACGATTCGAAAAACCAGCAGCGTGGAGAGCTTTAGCTTGTGCTTGCTCCTCAAGAGAAAGACGTGGGCCTCGCACCATGACGCTAATAAGGTTCCCCTACTCATACCTTCGTTTTTATACGATGGTGTAGAAATAATATCGAGTAATTCAAGCTTATTGCTACTGCCTACATACATATTTATGAAACGGTCTGATATCGATCTGATATAGAAATTTTGATACCGTGGAGCAGGCTTCTGAGCTCGTGATATGAAAATTTCGGACAAGGGGTTTTAAGACATGCCAAATACAACAGAGTTGGTGGGAGGTTCCGAAAATCGGCGCAATATGGCGATACCGACAAATTTGGGGGTGCCTACATATTTATGAAACGCACTGTAGTTGTAGTCGCTATACAATAATGAAGTATAATGGAGTGCAGTTATGTGAATAATACTATGAAAAGAGTGATTGTCACTATGGCGACGCACACACAGAATATGAACGAAACTAAGATTTTATTTAGTATGTTTCTCAACTTCATCATCATAGATGAAACGATTCCTCTGTTGCTTTGATGGAGTTAGCGCTTGTTCTCATTGTATGAGGGTAGAATATGAATATGGCTAAGTAAGGCATTGCTTGCAAACTCTAGGAAAATCATGTTTCACCGCGTTTATACATGTACGGACACGTCGTTGGACACATTTTGTTGTCCAAACGTCTAAAGTTTGAGTTATCTGTATAGTGAGTGAACTGAAAGTTTCGGCTTTCGCATCAGGTTCAGCATTCTCTATCACGTTGTTTGGGCTTAATACATCTTTGAAAACTTACCTATGGAGATTTTTAATGCGGAAATCTCAAAAACGATTCTGAGGTGGGTCCGTGCCTTTAACACTTCGTCACTAATGCCGACACTTTGCTATAGTTTTTATGTGAGTTTGTCGGAGAACTACCCCAACGCGATGCAGTTGCAGGTTTGTACGAGTCATCCTAGTAGGGCATGTACAGGTGTAGAAAAGACGCAGAAAAACTGGCTGTTAACCTTAGGAGAGCAAAAAAATCGAAATTTTTCGCCATTTCAGATCAGTAAACCTTACCCTAACAGTACCAGAAATACTGCATCGTACTTTGTAATATTAAGAAGAGCTCTTTTCTAAGATCATTTGACGAATACTCACCTTGTGGGCGTCCCTCGGAGATTTGCTGATTCGCAGACGCATATTTTTGATTTGCTGATCTGTGTGGGAGTTACTTCTCCCCATCATCTGAAGTTTAAATTTAGCCAGGTCCCACTATCCTTCTACTTTTTTCAAAAATAGTTACACTCTAGATGGGAGTGTTCGGGAAGAAATCGGAGCCCGAGCTGTGAAAAGAGCTTAACTTTAGATAAAGCTTGAACTTCACTTACTCTGCCGCTAGTGCCCTCATGTATCTCATATGACCTTGGGTATGAATTCTTAGGCTTCTCTGGAAGGACGCCTATTACATTTAATGCTCGATTTTCATGCTGCTGTTGCACACTCGTTTTGATAGCAGACTTTTCTGGATTCTAAAATATTTTTGAAACATGGAAGGCTGAAATAGTAAGTGATGGCACAGCTATCTTACCATGTCGATGCTTGTAAGGCTGAAGTGCAACAGACCCACAACACTGAGCGCTAGCGTTACGTAAATGCACCATTCATAACAAATTCGTTCCAATCTTCTTTTCATATATTTACCGCACTTAAATAATTTGTGTTAGTTTTTAATATCTTGGTGCAGGCTCCATTGCTGCAAAAAAATTTCTTTCAATTCAATAAACTGGCCCTGTAAGAACGGTCCTTATATGTACAGTCCTACTCAAAAAGATAGACGGATTGCGCGTGCGGTTTCTTAGCGTTGCGGCTGCAGAATCGTGGCGGGACCTACTCGACCCTCTCACTTAGAGCATGCTCTCTCCGCGTCCCTCGTTCAGGTCCCGCAGCGATGGTGTAGTCGCGCAATCAGTCTATCTTTTTGAGAAGGACTATATGCATGTGCTTCGGAAAGATACATATTGTATTATTTTATATTTCTACGCACGTAAATTATTTAATTAACACTGCCCACTGTTCATAACACCTTTCGAATTTACTTGTATACTTTTGAAGCCTCCCCAAGCATTCAATACATATTTTTATGGATGAGAATACCCAAGCACTGTGACTACTTCGAGCTCTATTCTCTGAAATTGCAAACTTAGATGAGAGGGAATCTAAGTTCTTCCGCACCTAAGAAGTTAATTAGATAATTGAAGTGTGACCGCCAAATTTATCTGTCACTGATCTGGCATTTCTTCCTTTGATGTTCACACAAAAAATTAATGAGTCACGCGAAATGTGACACAAGGCGAATCCTGACCCAGCATCCAATATTTCCATCAGAGGTAGGAAAAACACAGCTGTTTAGTAACTTTATCCAGTCTACTACCCAATATATTCATCCATCCATGCACGAGCACTTTGACGCGACCGCGGCGCATGGAAAGACGATACGTATTGATGAAGGAACTGGTGGCGGGTTTTCATTAACCGGTTAAATATATCCATACCATATTGCTTCCCCACATGGTGACGTGTTCAATGAAAAGAATGCTAGGCCGTCGCGAGTCCGTAAATGCGTGCGTCTGAGCTGCGACTGCGATGCGACCACCCCCGATTCTTCATCATATAGACACGCATGCTTCTGTCGCACGCATCCAGTATAAATTGCCCTTATACCAGCACAACACGCCGCACTACAAAATCAACAACAAGGAATAACAAAACGAACCCCGTTAAATGTATTGCCAAACAAGAAGTGCCGTAAAATGTATCGCCATGCAAACCTTGCCTTTTGTATCGCCAAACACCCGTAAACTGTCTTGCCAACAGAATCTCTTGCCTTTTGTATTGCCAAACAGGCTCTTCACTCATTCTCCCGCAAAATGTATTGCCAAGCAAAATTTCATCCCGTAAACTGTCTTGCCAAAAGTATTGCCATTTAACATCAGAGGTGGAAATACCGCTATTTGGGATGGACATGTACAAGTCAACCCAGGATGGTGTCAGGCCTAAGGTGTACCTGACAGTGACAGTGTCGCTGCAACAGTTGACCTCAGACGTTTCGCACATTTGCCCTTATGCCGGTACATTAACCTTTGCAAATTCTCTGATAGGATGTCAAAACTCGTAACATTCTGTTGTCACCAGGGGTTCCTGTAAGGTATGCCACTTACCTATCGTGGACCCTGGTGTCTCGCTACTGTAGCTTTGTATTGTAGCCAAATGACGATAGTGAAAAAGGTATGGCGTGCATATTTCGGGGTGGCTTGCGAGCGCACCGCATGCCGTGACGCGCGCTGGCGATCGATACCCAACGAATTATGTGGATTAGCGATCAATACCCATCATTTCCACTAGCGTTATCGCTGTCGGCTAAGAAAGCCGGTTTGCAGCTTGCGTTACCTGCACATGCTAGGACGGGCCTTGGCGTCAATATTCAATTGGTATTGATTTGAGCAACATCCAGAAAAACTCACCACGCGCATCCTCAAAACTTCTTACAAATGCTCTCTGGAGCACTACGCATGGGTGGTATCAATAGTATCCACGTTGGAGCTTTTTCACGCAACCGAGCACGTTAAAACGGTGAGCGAGGATCTCTGTCGATTGCAACGGGGGCTTTTTATCGTCCATTAGATCTGTGGGCAGAAAGTTGCTGAAGCGGGCTGAGCTTGCGGCGCGTGTGCGTGCGGCTTGCCTGTGATAGTTGAGAGCAGCGTCGCTTAGCTGTTCAAATAAATACGCCATTCATCAGATCGGCTCACCTCAACAACTTTTTACCCACGGGTTTTACAAACTGTGTACTAGTTGCGTGCGTGCGTCATGCGTGCGACAATTTGATGAAGCGTAGATCAAAACGGCGCAAGTGAGAGGCGCGCGTTCGTTGGCTTCGCGGATAATCGCAGCGATATGGCGCCGTTTTCACTCTTACTGTAAATACCGAAATTCAGCGAGTCTTGTAACAAAAAAAACCGAAAAAAAAACTGCGTAGTAAGTGTATGTAAGCCGACCAAATGGTCCTTGTAGTGAACCAATGCAAGGATTTCCGCATTGAACTATCTACTGACTCATCCCGCATATTTAATGTGAGCAACACATGATACAGATAAAAGTGATATTAAAGTAAAAATATATTCTTTGCTAATTTCAATATCATCAACATTGAAGATAACTTGAAAGTGACGTTTGTGATTCCACCCGTTTTGTTCTCGAATTGTATTGAAATACCATGTTTGAAGTGAATGCCGTCACCGTTGATCCAGACGCTGAAAAGGCGGAACTTTTAAAGAAATTGGCACGGAAACAAAAGGAAATTTGGCTAGATAAGGTCATAAAGTAGTCCATGAAATTTGTGCATTGATAGCAAAATACATTAGCTCCTTACTTTTTCGATTTTATCCTGAAAAAAAAACTCACGTGATTCAATTCCTCTAACGCCCATCGGCATATTTGGGAAATAGCTTGACACTCGATTCTTTAGCGTTGATTGATTCCAGAATTCGTCATAGACGGAGAACTCGTCCCCATCCTGGAAGTTTTACCTTAGATTTTCACTTTTCACAAAGAACCCGTCACGTTGGCTCGTACGGCGTTAAGCACACATAGACCATGTACATTATAGGCTGGGCACCGTTCGAGCTCAAAGAGATGGGCGTGACGAGCGGCCCCAGTGCGCCAATCAGAGTCGCCTGGCTATGCCCCTTTTTCCCTTACGATGATACACACCCGATTAAAATCATGAGCTAAGTACATTACTGAATAGGACGTGCCTTGACTCTGAAACAGGGGCGGATGCGCAATGATCCGAGGAAAAGTGGGCGGCGCTGCTGATGTGCAATTGGTGCATCAAAATTCGTCCTTGCTGCCTTCATCTCCAACTCATCCTCTTTGCGGTGGCGGCTGCACTATTTATATATGTGCAAACTCGAACGTGAGCGTATGATGAATTGGTTATTGAACCACGGAACAGATGTTAAAATACACCAATAACACAGCAGAGGGCCCGCCCCAATTCCCTGATGCATCAGATTTGGCAAAAAAAATGAGCAGGAATAAAATGTGAACGTACCGACAACAGAATTTGATGCCCATTGATCCACCGTAATGCTCCTCGGGGTGTGAAGGATATATCCGCTGGTAATCGCTTAGGATATCCGGAATCTAGTTGGAAAACACCACGTAGTCTTGAGAAATAGTAACCATATACCTAAAGGTTTACAGGTGAGCCAAGCTAAAAGCGCTTGCTTTAGCATAATAGAGGTCCTAGTACCTGTCGATTCCCGAATAAGAGCATCATTCCCGAGGTGGGATTGAAAACAGCAGCGTCGACACGAGATGGAGCACTGGGGAACAGCTCGCTGACGCGGTAGGTCTGAAAGTTGAATCGAAAAATTTTCTTTGTAAAAATCGGATTTTGTTGAGTATTGTTTGATCAACCCACCTTGCGAACCCTTGTTCCGCTCAGCTCGTAGACAGTGGAGCCAGAGAATAAATAGGAGAAAGAATCGCCTAAAAATCATCCTTGAAGGATATTTTAGGATTTTCTGGAATAAGGGAGCAACCCTACTTGGCGTGTAGGCATCCACCGAATAGGGGCAGCCGCCTGAACCGCCGGAAGAGCCGCCAAATGAGCTGCGGTCCGAGCCGCCGCGGCCGCCGAATGAGCTGTCTCGACCACTGCCGAACGAACTGTCGCCTCCACCACCGAATGAAGGTCGGCTCGGTCTTCGAGTGGTGGTGGAGTCTGCAAGAGGAAACATTAGGAGAAAATCTGTCGAGGATTTAGGGGGTGAATTTTGAATCCTGGACTACAGCGAGTACTGGGGCGGTAGGAGACTCCCAAAGGACTTCTAACTGCCATCATACGGTAACAGCCTCATTCACGCACTTCTTTTCTCATCCCACGTGGTAGTGGGAGTCCCACGACATAGTTGGCACTGGCGGCAATAGTTGCCAACGAGGTTCACGACAGTGGTCATCATGAGACGCAGACAGCGAAGAACGGTGGAATTAGCGCGGTGGTCAACGAGGTGCGTTGACAACGAACTCGACACGGAGTTCATGCATGTCCACTTGCTGGCAACCGAACCGGTTTGCCGCATCGATCATAACAGATCTTCCGTGTTAAGGACAGGCTAGGTGATGCGGCTGCTCTTCAGATGTTATGACATGCACTTTCGTATGCTGGTCTTCATTTCTATCATTGGTTCAAACAGTACTGCACATGCCAGTTTTTACTACTTTCTCTTGTCGACGACAAACCGCTGACAGAGAATTTCTCGAAAAATATGCCTTATGTATCTCGTTTTTAACGACCCATATCGATTTCCATGCGATACTGATAGCACCAACCGAACTTTGATGGCTAGTTATTACAGCAGTTTAGTACTTGCCATAGGTTTGACAGTTCCACTTCAAAACTGTTTTTGAGGTTTCTCACATAAAATGAATAGTCAGGAGCTCTTGATCACATAGTTATACGCGGTTCCTCTCAAAACTCCCGAAAACTTGTTTTCGAACCCTAACTTTTGTGGAGATTGTGGGCGGAGTCAACGCCGAGGTGCGAGGCTTCCACACCATGCAATGGCTTGTTGATCATGCATAGAGCGCACTTCCTACTGTTAGAGGATCTTATGAGAAATGCGAATTTCCAAGAAGTGAGCACCCAGGAGTGCATTATTCAGAAATCTCGCCATCGCGCCTTAGCTCCGCCCCTGACCCCGCCCTCAAGTTCACTGGGTGACCTCATGCTTGCTATTAGGAACCATTCCTCGGCCTTGTACCCCGCCCGATCCCTGATGCTCACTAAGGCCCGTATGCATGAACATCCCCGCTGGGGAGGGGAGGGGATCAGTGAGGCTGTCAAGTACTAGAGTCCTTTCAAACGCTGTAAGCACGATTGTCCACATAAGGAATCTCTTGTGGATCTCTAACATATGAGCGAAGTGTTGAATCACGTGTGCTCCTCTTCGATGTTTACGAAGCAAGAACATTCTCTGAGGGGAGGGGATGTACATCCCCTGCGATGAGTAGGGGATCGCTGGGAAGCACACATATTATCCAATTATCCCGGAATTTCACATTTTTTAGAAAATCTTTTTGGACCGATATTCGCATGAAGATGTCTCCGCTTCGCATCGGTCATTGCCTGGGACTTAATTGGTTAGGTAGCGCGATCCACAGCGATCACCTACTCATCGCAGGGGATGTACATCCCCTCCCCTCAGAAAATGTTCTTGCTTCGTAAACATCAAAGAGGAGCGCACGTGGTTCAACACTTCGCTCATATGTAAGGGTTCCACAAGGGATTCCTTATGTGGACAATCGTGCTTGCAGCGTGAAATGACTCTAGTACTTGACAGCCTCACTGATCCCCTTCCCTTCCCAGCGGTGATGTTCATGCATACGGGCCTAAGGGGCGGCGCCACGTGCTACGGCACTCTTAGTTCTTACTGAGCAGGGGATACTTGCTCCCGCTTTTGATAAAAAAAATACTGAACCGCCTTTCTCGTATACTCTTAGTCTAGGGCCTGAAGATCCTGTTTGCTGTTTTGCGGTAGTCCACCTTGTGGACATTTCGAAAGGGTTCCCACGTTATAAGTCTTCTCGCGCCCCTACATTTTGGTGCATCGGCCAAACAGCCGAACTTTTCCTCGTCAAAGACTAATAGTCTTTGGAGCCTGGAACGAAGACAGTACTATAAATGGTACATTTTTTTGAACGGTTCAAAATAGAGCCGAATCTAATAGATTCATTCCTAGAGAAGGGAATGCATTTCCCGTACGAAGGTATTTGGAGGCATCAATTAATCCATCAACAGATTAATTTCGCAGTATCAAGAAAGGTGCAGTGCTCTCCACCTTCACGGAACACCCATTATGATGAGCACAAAAAGGCTCAGGGATTTGAATTCGCGGTATAAAGGGCACACCGCTAAGGTAGATATTCCCACAATGGAAAACTACGAAATATGCAGGGTCACCATATCATTACTAGAGGTCCGCACAAGGCACTCTTTGCACACATTTCTCACCTCATCTACATATCTCTTGTACTACAATAAATTATTCAACTGAACCACAACGTGTATCGTGCACACCCACAACATGAAGTCCAAGAGTCTAAGGCGCCACCATACGCCACATAAGTCCCCACATTCTTTGGTATAAGGACTGTTTCCTCGGCCTTGTGCTCCGCCCGATTCCTAATGTTCACCATGGGGGGGGGGGCACGTGAGAAGTAGGATACTCGCTCCTGCTTTTAATAATAAACCAGTGAACTGCCTTTCCTATGTACTCTTAGTCCAATGGCCTGAAAACCCTGCTTGTTGGTTTCCGGCAGTCCACTCTGTGTACATTTCGAAAGGGTTCCGACCCACAAGTCTTATCGCGCTCCTACACCAAGAGTTCGGGCTCGAAAATGGGTTTTTCTGGAGTTCTGACAACGGTTGCTTCCAAATAATTGAAAACGAGGTATTCACTAGTCGTTGATATTTCTAACTAATGATAGAAAAATGTGAGGTCTTTTGTATCCTATTTATTTATTTATTTATTTATTTATTTATTTATTTATTTTATTTTATTCTATTCTATTCTATTTTATTTTATTTTATTTCATAGGGAAACATGGAGAGTCCATTTGGCTAGAAATAAGTGTATGTATGCAACTATGTAAATGATGACAAGAATAGTATTGAAACGAAACAACACATTCTACTGAAAACTATCGGAAACATTTGAAGATTTTATGAATCGCCTTGCCAATTTTCTGAATTGTTTTACTTTTGCGGGAATGCAATGCTTTTTGCTGAGATTCAAATATTGAATTCCCCGCGGTTAACAAAAAAAATGAAAATTTAGGCTGAGAAGTTCACTTTATTGACCATTTGATGTTCAAACTGTAGCGCAGCAGTTGCGGATTTTATTTGTTGAAATTTGCAGAATTGAGGAAAACGATGGGTTTGGTTTCCGCCTGCCCAAGGTATCCCAGTAATAGAGATCAGCGATCTGCGGGCCGACCAAGGATATGTATGTAGGTGTTGCGAGGTTATAGCGACCTTATCTGCGATGCTGCGACCTTGGAGGATATACATAGCACGTAATTCCAAAAAAACGATTCAATCGCATGCAACCCCTTTTGCTACTGGACGAGGTTGTTTTGTGGTAGAGCAGCTTCAATGGCCTACTTACCATCACCGCCAAAGAACCGTCCAAACCAGCTTTTTGTCGTAGTAGGTGGCTCCGTTGTGAAACGTCCTCTAGAGCCACTGTCTGAAAAGAATCAACTTCGAGGACGATTGTTTATATGTACGAACCAATAACGAAGTGGGCTCGCTGCAGTTTTTTATGTGATAGCGGGACGGAATAGCACTGTATCTCCTAAAGAAGGACAAGGGCGTCAGCCATAGTAGCTCTACGATTTGCCTATCAAAACGCGGCTGAACTTGTCCTTAGACCAGAGCAACCTGAGAAGGACAGATTTTTTCAGGTAAAAGGACTAGAACCGTATAAGAAAAGGTCGCACGGAATGCTTGTGGTATAGGAAACCGGCCTCTCGCAACACCATGGCTCATCATCGGAGCGCTCATTCAATATTCGTGAAGGCAAATGTGGTGCATAACTTTCTCAGAGCAAAATAGAGGCTGTGCACGACCACGGACACAACAGCTAAGAATAATGTCGCTCACATACTTGAAGAGAATGGCTACTGTGAGGAAGTTACTGCTTCCTTTGAGAGCCTACAACTATGGATGGAATAACACTTCCTTTCTGTATGTGGGAAACAGTCCAGCTCGAAAAATAAATGAAGCCGTGAAGGAGAAGCGGTTGTGAATACGTCTTGTGTTCAGCCGAAGCACCAACCACAAAAGACCTACTGACCTCCACTCGCATTTACGAAAGCAGGTGCCATAAAATGGATTGCTCTGGAGAGAAGATATGCGGGCTCCGAGGCACTGCATGTATCAGGTTGTTGCAAAAATAATTGCCGTTTCACGGTATGCTTGAAAAAAAAAACGTTTTTCTTGCCCAATTCAACAACTTTAAGCCAACTTGTGCTAGCTCCTGGTAGGGTTTGTTCTGCTCTTTCAGATTCTTCTTCAGTAATCTGGCTAGCTCTTCCCTGGACTTTTTTTATAGGGTCGCGAGAAATGGTGAGCCGACGCGATTTTCGAGTGACCATGTTGTACGCGTTCAAACTCAGCCATTCTGCAGCGGAAGCAGCTCATAATATAGCGCTTGTTTTTGGCACGGACTCTCCTTCCGAAAGGACAGTGAGATGCTGGATCGCAAAATTCTCTTCCAGCGATTTTGGTCTCGAAGATAAACCCGGTCGTGGTCAAATGATGTTGCTGGACGATCAAGCACTGAGAGCAGCGGTGGAGACGAAATCCGATACTATTACTCGCACATTGGCGGCAGGCTTGAGGGTTCACTATGCCACAGTTTCTAAACATTTGGCCTCCATTGGCATGGTGAGAAAAATGCAAAGGTGGACACCCCATGATCTGACCGATGACCAGCAATCCACCCGCTACGAGATCTGTTCTAATCTCCTCGTTCGCCAGAAAAACGAGCCATTTTTTGACCGTTTAACAGTTGTAGATGAAAAACGGTTCCTATTTGATAATAAGAAACGCGGTTATGTATGAGTAGACAAGTTCTCTACCCCTCCAAGCTTGCCTAAATCAGATCTTCACCCTAGAAAGGTTATGTTGACAGTTTGGTGGTGTTGTAAGGGTTTTATTCATTACAGCCTTCTGCAACCTGGTCAGGCTGTTATATCAGAGTCTTACTGTTGTGAATTAGACCTGATATATGAAAAGTTGTGAGAAATTTGGCCAGCAGTGGTGAACAGAGGTGGGCCTATCCTGCTCCAGGATAACGCTAGGCCTCACACTTCAAAACTCACCCGGCAAAAACTGACGCAGTTAGGCATCGAGGTTCTCCCTTACCCACCTTACTCTCCAGACCTCTCCCCTACCGACTATCACTTTTTCCGGGCTCTCGAAGCAAACCTGCGTCAGCAGCAGTTTCCTGATTTGGAGCATGTTGAATTTGCCTTCCAAGAGTTCTTAAAATCTTGTGATCTCAGTTTCTATTGTAAAGGTATGAGTGAATTACCGGATCGTTGGCAGAGATGTGTAGAATCTGGAGGATTTTATTCTGATAAATAAGGTTGAGCTTGAAGAGAGTTACAGCATTTTGAACGGGGCTGTCTATTTCGGCAATTAATTTCGCAACAACCTGATATAATACATTGTATAATGATGTACGGTGGATGTGACCGGAAATATGTAACTAAGGAAGTGAGACCACAGCGAATATTTGGACGAACACACCCTGTCTCAGCCTACTTCATACTAAAAAGAAAGTTTCTCTCGGCAACATACCCTAAGGCCTGTAGCATACTCCACAGCGATACCGTCGCTATGAAGAAAATGAGGAAGATTATGATAACAAAATGTTACAAGTTCTCGTGTCTTATCACGCTCTTTGCGTTGGATAGCGTGTCTGTGTAGGATCAGTTGCACGAGAACTTTCTACGGTGAACGGTCGCAGCGACAGCGTCGCTGTGAAACATGCCATATCCCCAATCCACACGAATGAACAACCACCAATGTTTGCGGTCGAAATGCTGCGTCGTCATTTAACTAGGACTTTGGAGGGAAAAATAATGGAAGCTAGAGAAATCAGAGGGTATGATTTAGAGATTGACAACTCTTTCTCAGTGAGACTTCTCTGTATAAGTTTGCACTAACTGTTAGATATATGTGTGTATACGCAAATGTCTACCTCCAAACGATGATCCTCCACTGCTCGGCCTCTTTGGAGAAGTTGGAGGGCCTAAATAGAATGTACGTATATAAAGTTCCTTCCATTGCAGCACAATATTCAACTCACCATAGATGTCCTGAATGCTGGAAATGTCGTCCGACTTCAATACTGGTCTTTTGTAGTTTCCACGAGAATCTACCTTTAAGAAACTGCATCAGAATTTAAAGGATGTTCTGGATTTTGGCTTATCTCACCGTTTCATGGTAAAATGGAGCCATGATGGATGAATCGTCGCGTGAATGGGAGAGACCAAGTGTATGCCCGCCCTCGTGAATTGCCACTGCTAAGAGGTCGGTGTAGTCGCCACTGCAAGGAAAACCAACAATTTGGGATGTGTGTATGCTGCTCCAGTTGTCCTTTTTGATGCCACACTAATCAAATTAGGTATCCAGATTCTGGAACTAATCCCTAGCTAATCTCAGAAAATCACCTGGCAATTTTCTTGGCATCCATGTACGTCCAATTCTCGTCATCATCGAAATGCAAAGCTCCATTTTCGGGCATAGTCGCATGCGCCAGGACTCCGCCTACATTTCAATTCAATTCATGAGCGACCACTCTATTTTTCCATAGACATGATAACAAGTAACCCTTCCTTTACAAATTTTCGCTCAATCCATGAGTGTGACCGTTCCAGTTTCTTGGTTCTACTCAGTTCTCAAGAGGCATGAGCGAATATTTTTGAAACTTGGAAAATTTTAGAGAACAAAGTTATCAAATAACAAAATTTCTGCGCTGCCAAAAACTTGGAAATTGCAAACGGTGTCTTTACACGAAGCCTCACCTCTTCCATCGAAAGGCCATGGATCGTTGTGATTACCGGTCCCGAAGCGAACCTGAATATTAGATGTAGGAATGTGAGGTATTGAACATGGATAGAGATGTGTAGCCAAGCTTCGCGATTGGTTAATCCATTAAACTAGCCAATCGCGAGACCTGGCCAGACCCGCCCTTCCCAGGTCAAACGTTCCCCATGCTGATATTTGTACTTAAAGACTGATGGTTAAGAAAAACATGTACAAATTCTAGAATATTCAATATCAGGATTTTAAAAGAGTAGAACGAAAGGGATAGACGAATTTTCCGGTAAAGAAAAGAGGAAGTTCTCCAATAGAAATCGAACATTTCGTCTATTTCTGGGGGTTGTTGCTTCAACTCCATTAAACTACACTTGATGGGGTCGAGAACCAATTTTTTATCGTAATTTGCCGTCTAACACCTACCTTAATATCCGCTCCACTACCAGCTGGCACTTCCTCGAATTCCAGTGGCGTTACCGCTGCCCAAACCTCGTATCCCTCTCGTATGGCTCGCCTGAATTTTTTCTCAGGTTCATCTTAAGTGGTAACGAAATTCATTGTGGTAGCGGCATACCTCACATCATCCCTGGGCAGATCAGACGAGAAATTCTCAATGGAGTACGTTAGACGATTTTTTCGCCATTTAAATGCCGCTCCTGAATGCTGCGTTCTTAGATTGATGTCCTCCCCAGCGTTAGAGATGACGCATCCATTTAGTTTAATGTCTCATTTATTATGGAACACCCATTAATGGAGAATTCGGGGTCAGCCTCAAATCGATCGAGTGGATTGAATGCCCATAGAGGGATCCTTGAGAGACAGCTATGTAGCAGCCGCCTTTCAATTTTGAAAAGTTAGTCATGGAAATTTATGGCGATAGAATTGAATTTTCCCTAAATAACACCACCCAATTTCCAATGAATTCGAGCGAATTCTTGGAAAACTATGAATGGTGTGCTCTTTGAAAGAATTGGAGTGGTATAAATGCAATAGAAAATATAATAGAAAAATGCCATTCAGTTCGACTACATCCAGTCTCCAAAATAGTCCCAAAGAAAAGGCAACACGTTTAAGAAAACTCTTACGGAGCTCTTGCTGCCTCTTCTAGTCCCACTTATTGGAGTTGTTCAATACATACATATGTATGTGCCCACAGGAAGTTTTGCACACAGAAAGGAATGGGGCGAGGGCAAGAGGTTACCGCTCACCAAAGGGTTGGCAAAACTTTCCAGAATTTTTCACTGCGTAGTAATTTTTCATAATATTTTCCTCGAAGTCGTATTTCCTTCATAATTTTGCTCCAGCCTGTTTCCTGTGGCATTCTAACTAGCGCAAACCCCACTTTTCCTCTGGCGTTGCCTCCTCCCTCTCCCACACCTCCTGTCCATCTGCGGCTGGATGCCTCATTGAGATTATCAAGGGTAAACGTGTTGACCCGTGATAACGATGGGTAATTCGTGAGGTGACAACATGTTCTGGGTAATCTCAGTGATGAATGCGGCCCCTGATACCTATGGGTATGCCAGTGGCGGACACAGAAAGTGGGTGGGATGAGGGAGGGGGCGTGGGAAAGGTGTGATCGGGTGTCTCCGTCATCTTGGGGACCCGAATGGAAAGTGAAAATAGTGAAACTAATAATTGTAGTAAGGAATAATCAACAATAAATATCCAAAAACAATAATGAAAATAAACACTCAAAAATAAACTGGTAAAAGTTTTTGTTCGTAGAAAATTTGGCTACTTTCTCATGGGGGCGAGTGAGGGAGGGATGAACTGCTTCCCAGACAAATTTCGGAGAGCTACGAGAGTTAGAAATGGCAGTTTTGAACAAGCTCTCGGAAACGGTATGAAAGAAATTTGGAAATTCAAAAAAAGAAGATTTTTTTTCAAAAAAAAAAAACACTGGCAAAAAAGTCAAAAAAGCCGTTCTAAAACTACAACCGAAGGGCAGCAAACTTGTTTTTACCCTTATAACAATATTTCTTTCAAAAATTCAGCTCGTTAACCACCCCCCCCCCCTCAACATTCCGATCCCCTTCGCCCATCTCCCTCCCTAACCCTCGTTCCAGCCACTCCCCTGGTCAGTCGCTCCGGTGGTGATAGGAACTCCTTTGAATAAGTAAAACATAATAAAAACTATCGGATATGTATGGGAATAGAAAGAAAGGAGCTCAAAAACTGTGATGAATAATGGATGTTATGATAACTATGTGATGTTACTGCAAGACTACTCGTGAACTAAAGGAAGCACCTCCACTGGTCACTGCCAGGACATCTGTCACTCCACAACGTGGCTCAGCCATCTTCATTTTTGTCTGTTCGTCCAACACTCCAGTTTTCTTGAGCCCAGCGAATTCTTGGAATTTTCTGGAATTATCGCTTTTCAATTCCAGCTGTTTGAAGCTTTGAAGCGAAATCCTCACGTAATTGCTCTTTTGAAGAGGCTGGTGACATCGCTAAAGTCGCCTGACATTCCCGGAGCGGCATTGAGTGTGTTGCTTGGAGCGACGTAGCCAAATTCTTGTAGATATTTCTTAAAAATATGATTACTCTGATGTTTTTGTTCGGTGACTAATCGTTGTTATGTACATAAAAAGCTGCGCATCCCGAATCAAACATCCCCTACTCTATTGTACACAGTGATTCATCCCCATCGAAACTGGTTGGTGAGCACCCACCGAAACCCATCTTTTCTACTGAAATGTTTTGAGAACATACCTTGGCTTTTTCATCAGACACTGGTGCTTTTTTCTTGGAAGATGATGAGCTGCCGCTGCTGCTGCTGCTCCCACCGGTCAACTTCGAGATGAAGTCGAAGAAGCCGGCGTTGACCACCGAGACAAGAAGGAGAAGGATTAATATTAAAGGTGGCCGCATCTGGAAGAAACCTTAAAAGTTTGAGGCAAAGAGCTGACAGGAGTCATGAGCATCCAGTGAAAAAAGTGGGATTGTGCTGCGCTAATAGCCCATCACAAATGGTGGAAGAATGGTGTATGCACACCAGCAGCGGCTGAAACGACAACTTTCAGAAGCTATGGTACAACTTTTGGTGCAATCCCTTAATCTTCAAGGAATCCCCGTGTGAATTTTTGGGAATCCTCTACATTACTACACATTACAATTTATCTACCCTACAGACTGTGTTACTCTTTTTCAGAATGCACGATTGAAAAGCAGCCGACAATTTTGCAGATGGCGGCGGGGATCGATCACATGAATATTTTCTCGCTGGCCAAAACTATGAGCCACTGTTCCATGGCCTGGATGCATTACTAAGATTACCCAGGGTAAACGATGCACGATGATGATGTAATGATAATGATGATATATAATAATTTAATAGTAATGACGCCCGCGTAAACGGTGGGTAAGTTCTTCGGTCATACTAAATGTACCCAGGGCATATTTGTGCAATGTTGCCACATTTACCCTGGGTAATCTCAGCGATGCATGCGCTCCCATCTTGAAAAAAGTAGAAGAAAAAGGCTAGCGTCTGTTTCCGTAGACAAAACTGCAAACAATCGGATAAAAAGAGCAAACAAACAAGAGAGGGCGGAGAACAAAGTGATTGGACGAGTTGTCCGGGGACTTATAATGTCAAGATGTGGTTTGTTTAGCACACCTGATACATGAAAGACAGCGTACACGAAGTGAATACTACAACATCATCGTTTCTCATGGACAACTTGCACGAACACAAATACGACTGGCTATTAAAAAATTGTCAATGACTTAAAAGGAATTCCAGGACACTGCACCAGTACAGTGGTTATTTTCGCTTCAGGACCCTGCGATAAGCAAAATTTCCCCTTCGAGAACGTTTTACGCCGTAAATTTCCAATAAAATCACAACAATGTTCCGTTCTTGTGCATAACAGGTCTAACATTATCGTTCTCTGATGTTATGAGTACTACAAAATGGACAATCAGGACAACTCATCATGGACGTTTATTGAAGGCAGGGAATAGCCGCGCGCGCAGGTGAACAGGTTGGGTAGCCGATGAATCATCGACATGAAGTGCACAATGGTTGGCTAGGTTTTCGGGTGTCTGTGGTTTGATCAGTTCCCTCTCGACATCTTTTCTTAATTCACGGCAATATAGAGTAGAATACAAAGAAGTTTTAGGAGGCATGTAATTATGAGCCATTTTTGATGACGTTTGGAGATGTTTAATACACCCATGTGTCACGGAATGGAAATAGAATAACCCATTTCATTCAACTATCAATTCAGAACCCGATCCAAGAAGTTCGAATTTTTAAGGGGCGGAAGACCGTCGACCTCGTCTTATAATTCCTCAAGAGTTGTACTTCTCGCTGTTTTCCAGAAATTCCGAAATTTCAACTTGTCCTATATAATCAGATATGTCCAATGCATTAGTCGGCACCTATTCTCTTTAATATGTCTGCCTTGGGTTATCTCAATCATGCATCCCAGCCCATCATTTCTCCTTTGCAACTTGCACCTCCCCGACTTCCTAAACAAGTCAGGCAATTTTTACTTTATTTTCGTTCCAGCGTCTATTAAGTAAAGTAAACGTGTTCTGTGCATAGCTTAGCGTAGCAGTGATTCTGGACTTTTCAATAATTCAAAAAGCGTACAATTTGCTGAGCCATTTCAGGATTTTCTCCCCAAAATGCTTGCTGGATCTGATAATTGCTGTCGATAGAGCAAACGGCACAGCTACTGTGGTAAAAAGCAAGGAAAAAGAATAAGACAGGTGAGATGACTCGATGGCGCCATTTTGTTAAAAGCTTAATTCACCGAGCTATTCTCCATCTTTTTGCCATTAATATCCTACTGACCGCTCGGAAAAAGATTGGATCCGTCTCGGTCTTAAATACGCAATTGCCGTGACGTGCTTGGATAAGCGTGCATTGTTGGGTACCACCAAGGAAGCGAATCCGTGCGGGAGAATTGATAGATTACAGGTGAAGAGAAACAAATTCTGTACTTATGGCAAGTTTGACCGTAGCGGTGCAAAGAACGTGCACTTCGCGAAGTCCACACGACCTTGATTGAGGCCTTTTTGCCAATCTTTGGTGTACATTAATGAAACAAGCACAATATCTGATCAGACACAGATCTGCGGCATTCTGCATGATGACGTTGAAGTTTATTTGCGTTTATTTATTCATTTGCTCATTTATTTATTTATTTGTTTATTTATTTATTCTTCGCACTTATGGTGCACCTCAGTAAACGTATTATCCCGGGCAGGCCATGAAAACAAAACAAAACAGAATGCTCGAAATAGGTTTCATTAGATTAGCAAGAATTGAACTCATTTCTGGATATAAAGAATCCAAGCAGAAGAAATTTTTTGGTCACAGAAAAAAGTGAAAAGAAGAAATAAGTAAAAAGAGACGATTTTTCGGTGTTCTAACTGTTAAAATACTGTTGTGAATCTGTTTAATCACTATTTTGCTCCTAAAAGCTACAAAGTTTTCTTGGATGAGGTGGCTCACCTCGGTATAAGGAAGGGTAGTTTGAAGAAAAAAATTCCTGAAACAGTGGCATTGGTGGATCATTACCACATCACCTTGGCAAGGAAGAGATTACACCACATTGCTTAAGATGAGAAAATCTCAGAAGATATTATGTTCTGGATAAAAATAATAGATAAATATTGAGTAAATAATAAATAACAAACAATTGAATAGTTGCTCTCTCGCAAATTCTTTGAAATGAGCTTGAGTATGATGTAGCCCGAGCAGAATTCCATGATTTTCACAGATGGAAAACTTTCGCGAGGAGTGGTGGTTCAACAGTAGGACTCGTTCCAATGAATTTGCCGGGACAAAAATCCGGGGTTGAATTCCCAGTTATCCATTACAGCTAAATTTGTACTTTAAGTGTTATTTGCCAATGTACGTACATATGTCCATAAAAGCTCAAAAACACAGGAACTCGTGCTAACTGAAATTACTTATTTCATTCAACAAGGATTACAGCTGAGTAGACAAGAGCGTTCAGACCTCATAAGACGCAGTAAAAAGAGACATCACATTGTCAAAGCACTCAACTGTTTGCCTTTACTCAAATGCTAGTTCTCAAATAGTATGTTTTTTGTCTCATTTCCTTTGCCTTAATTTTTTTTTCTTTTTGTACTTTTTTAACCAGCATTTCTTACACTGTTCTGAAGACGGTACACGTATATGGTGTAATAGGTAAATAAGCACATAAATAGATAGATATTCTATGTACTACATGTATATTTCCAGGTGTTGCCATATATGGAACGAAAGGATCTATGTAGGAAAACAAAAGCAGGAAGTGATGACCTTCACCGGTGATTGTAGTGACACACAGAATTGTAACCGAGCCTTGTTCGATGAGAAAAAGGGTGGATAAATTGCTAGAAATCCAGATTTTGAGTGATAACAACAGAATAGGCCGGCAGTAGGACCGTATTGTCCACAAAAGCAAGTAAAGCATAAAAAACGAGATCGATACTGCTTAAGAAGCGCCAAATGGCTCGTTGACAAAGCGGGTGTTGCTCAAGGCCGGTTCTAGGTGTAACACACAACACAGATGCAATGGGACGAGACGGTTGATGACACCGTCCCCGCCGCTGGTGGTGGCGGCGCGTCTTCGCTTACCACCGCCACTATTGACTCTAATTTAGGAGTTGATTTAATATATGCTTCCGCCCACACTAGCAATGTCTTAGTCACCCTGAGAAACGTCCATTGATAGGGAATTCCGCGAAAACGCTATGGAAAACGAGTTCTAGAGTTGTTAAGTCACCATTCGGGCTAATTTTGGCAAACAGCTGATATCTTTTGGTCTCCGATGGAGTATAGTGGCCAGGGACAGCAGAAAGAGAGCGGCATTTCAATTACACATTTAGTATAGCAACCTATATTGAAATATCTGTTTGGTTGAGTCATACAGTTAGTTTAAGAATTTTTAATTCAAATTGTCTCGGAGTAAGAGCTCATGCCTTTGTTGGAACGAACAACACTGCGGATGCCGCATTCCAAAAAGGAAACACTTGACTCGAGGAAGGTCATCTGCTTAATCCTCAGATCGCATTATTTTTTTAGCTGCATTCCTTTCAGCCATTACCTGAGACATCTGAGCATATGGAGTGCCAAAGAAGTACAGTCACGCCTATCGAGAAGAAATTTTCAACTATCTTGTGACCAAGCAACAGGAACTCAGCCCGAGCAGCGCAACCGTCCAGAGCAAATCCAAGGGCATCTCCTCCCAATTGCTGTCACTCTTCCCTCAATTGTCATTAATCTTCAACTGTTACTAAAGGGAGGAAGGCAAGGGTAGGATGGTAGCAACAGGCAGATGACGCTATGCTTTATACTCGACATGTTACGTTTGTTCGGGTTTCGTTCCTATTGCACATTTATCAGGTACATGATTACTTCAGGTTCTCTTTCTGGATCTTCTTTGTGAAGTGTGGGTGACAGCTGTTCTACGACATGAGGGCCTTATAACGTTTCCTGTAGAACAATTATGCAATAGAATTACTCCCTCTTGTCCTTAACAAACATAGTTGCAATCGAATTTTTATTTTGTGAATTTTTCAAGCTAATTTCCATAGTACAACGATGCACCAAACTACGGCAAGCATTACCTCGCTTGTGTAGATAATATTGTGATTGACGAGTTATGGTCAGGGATGAGCGTAATCCAGGTTTCGTTGGCTTGAAAGTGACGGCGGGCGAGCTTCCAACCTTCAAATCCCAGAAGAATTAGTAGTAGCTGACAATTAGTTATGCATGTCAAGTCACTTATGTTGCTTTTATCTATCCAAATATTCCACAGTTCAAACTTCTCCCTACTTCAGACTTTGATCTTCTTATTCTTGATGCTGTAAACACTTCACCAACTTGATGGCATGACGGATTTCGGAAGGGAGAAGTAATGGGACGATAAATCCGTCCTCTCTGAAATGAAATGGAAGGAGGAGAATGTGGCTATCGAACAAATCTTAGTAGAAGTTGTAGATTACCTTCGCCATTACCGTCTTGAAGAAGAGACTGCTACGTTTGGCCGGCGAATGGCGGTCATCTTGGTCCTACGATTGACAAAGTCTCGGCAGGTGTTGTGTTGCGGTTATGTTGTTTCTCCCTGCCTCTGCGGTTTTCGCCAACACCGCTGCTCGTCTTTCCTTGAGGTCATCTCTTATCGCGTCTCTGCATCGTCTTGCGAGCTCGGACGTAAGCTGGTAGCCTGTGGCTATTGCTGCTCCATGCTGGCTTATCAGCTTGAGGATCTCATGACACAGTCGCCTCTTGGTGGTTCTCGAACCCTCGGCTTAGTTCTTGAACCCACTGCTTTCTCTGCGCTGTCGCGGAGGTGCTAGATGAGCGGTACGTACTCTTCATCGGCGTTGTCGACAACCGTATCTTCCCAAATGCCGGCTAACGTAGTTAAGGGATCAGCGCGAGGCGTTCATGAGACAGTCGCCTTTTAGTGTTTCTGGGACAATCGGCTTCCTTCTCGCTATCGCGAAGATGTTGATTAAGCCGATCCTACTCTTCAGTCGATGTTGTAGACAACAAACAACATCTTCCCAAAAGCCAGCTAACGAAGTAGAGAGATCCAAACTAATGAAAGGTTTGAGACTTCTCTTCCTGAATTTTGTTGCTTTCTTTCCTTTGCGCAAAAAGGATTTTGTGTGATGTAGGCGATGGTCTGCTCCAGTGTAGACCTTCGATACAACAGCGACGTCGGTCAAGCAAAACCTTCGAGTGACGATGATGGGGTCAATTTCATTATGGTACCGGGTGGCTCCCACATTCATCATAGGGAGATTGGCTTCTGGAATTGTGAGTTACCATTGGTGGTCTTCGTCGTCATGATGAACTCGGAGAGCCTCTCCCCTGTCAGCCCGTCCCACTTTAGGCCGTGAGTACCGATGTGAGGGCGCGCGCCTTTGAAATTACTTTACAATACAGATACAGATCTTGTATTAGTTTATTTTTATTTGTTTATTTTTATTATTGTCTTTTTAAATAATTTTTACTATGTATTTATTATTATATTTAGTATTTTTATTAATTTTATTTTCCGTCTGGGTCCCCAAAACGGCGGAGACCCCAATTTTTTCCCACGCAACCCCCCCCCCCTCCCGCCCACTTTNCCTTGAATGGAGCTGCTGAATTGTTGTTTCTTCAGTAATTTCTATTTATGGGTCAAACAGACATTTATAATTCCTCAACCTAATATATCACACATTAGCGGAAGAACAGTGATAGACTTGAGAGCCTTTGATCTACCACCGTAACGTAAGAAAGGGCACCTGCTGCACTGGTCTTCTTACATGAGTCTTGCGTAATGCTCTTTGAAGGATTCCTTCGACTGATCCTCCCTCTCTCTCAAGACCATCACATTATGGTTTGCGGTCGACGTCGACGTTCGCACGATGTGGATTTGGATAGGCAGTGAGTCGTTCTACACTATTCTTTCGTCTAAGCCTAATGACCAAAAGCCTGGATCGCGGTCGTATTTTAAGGAAATGGTGTAATGTCGTTGCTAGCAGGTGTCCTTTCTTACGTTACGGTGGTAGATCAAAGGCTCTCAAGTCTATCACTGTTCTTCCGCTAATGTGTGATATATTAGGTTGAGGAATTATAAATGTCTGTTTGACCCATAAATAGAAATTACTGAAGAAACAACAATTCAGCAGCTCCATTCAAGGGCTATTCTCCAGACTAATCTATGACTCTTCTACTTCTTCCCTACAAGGTATCAGGGTTCTCTTCCCAGAAATCGCTGCGCCGAGAGACGCAGTAACTAGTCACCTAAATTTTAACCTCACCACACCTCCTAACGTTTTTCTCTGCCAAAGAGCGCAGCATTGACAGGGTCAAATAGTATTCTGATACTGCCAATACTGCGCTATGAGGCGGTCGAGGGAGGGATTTCATCTGTTAGTTCTTGGTTTTCTACTGGGTCATTTTCGCAATGTGCTGTAGGGACCATTTCAAGGATAACTTTTGTAGTCGCTGTATCGACACTACGTTGATGAGGTGCCTAGTTCACGGTGCCCTATTCTTGTGCAGGAATATCTGCTGTGAACTCCTGTACAGGATTCGCCATCACTGAACGGAACAATCCTTTCATATTCTACCTCAAACACAGTACCACCTTTCCTTCGGGATGATCGAGATTTGGGATCGGAATGGGCTGCTCACCGTCGCTGAGCCAGTGTGGTTTTTTGCCTGTCTGTTTAAGAAACATCCTTCTATAATCCGACGTTGGGACGACTTTGAAAAAGTTGCGATTCTTCACGGTGCGGGGAAGGATTTGGCTGATGGCGGATCGCGCACTAAGTAGGTCAGCATTGAGCGGATGCAGTGCCACTTAAAACATAATTCTTCAGATACAAGAAATCAGATAAAACCAAGCAATCCGTATATCTTCTGAAGCGCCCTGAAGTGCTCCTTCAGGTGAATACACAAGCCCTGCCGAAAACGGTGACACTGACGAAATATTAGGAAAAAAGTAAAATGTGTGCGGCAGACATTCATAATTCCTCAACCTAATAGCATAAGTTGCTCGTGCTTGTGGTTAAATCTTTCTTACAGATCCTGTATCTACACAAACGCTTAGAAAAAAATTCTTCCCTCAAAACAATCAAACCAGGAAGAGCTATAGACCGTATATAACATTGGATGTGGACAGTGCGGTATCACTCATTATCCGTTTTACGACAGTCACAACTGGTGCGAATTTCTCCGCTAAAAAACGGTGGTTATAGGGTGGGTCTATCCCTTGTCCTGAGACTTTTCGAGGTAATAATCTGGAGAGAACGTTGAAACTGGCAGAGTAGGAGGAGGCGTTTGGCGGTATCGAGAGCAGATAAAAGAACTGTGAGCCACTTCTAGGCCTCCGATGACGACGGTTACGTCGAAACGTCAGGCAAAATAAGAAATAAATATACCCACCAACAACCTGGTCAGGCTAAACACAATGTAAAATCAAATCAGGCGTTTTTCTGCACGATCTTTATTCTTTTCATCTTTATTAAGACACTTTATACATCACAAAACAATAGTCATATGTATTCAACAACCCGATGAATTGAAAAGCAAGTAATGATGTGTATGGGATCACAGACGATTGAAGATAATAGTGTAAGATTTTGGTGTGCTGCACAAACAATACCCGACAGTATGCCAGAGAGCGTAACACCACAGCGCTACAAAGCCAGGTGTCAAATATGAGCACTAAACAGTATTGATACATGGCTGGCGGTGGGACATCGCCTGAGTGAGCGGATATGCGAACACTATTAAAGCTGCTTAGAGTATAACACACAGAGAAAAAAAAACGATGTCCTGGTTTTTCAATGGCACAGTTTGAATGGAGAAAAAGTATAACCAATAAAATTATTAGGCCACGCCCACTATTACGGTATGTGTGTTAAGAGGATATGGATTACTCCTTGAATGGAGAAAATATACAAACCAAATGGCAAGGAGAGTAGCTTGTAAAGTAAGAGTTCTGCCTGGTAAGTTAATGGAGGAAGTTTATGAGTTGTGAGGATCTGTCTATACTATGTTCTGCTTAATTGGCGACTAGATGACATCAACTATGGCGCGATTTTGAAGTGACGTTTAGGATATATCCTGAGTTGCGAAAGACGTTTGATCTCGTTCATATAATTCTTCAGGCGGTCCACTATAGGTGATATTGTGAGATACAGGAACTCATCCACAGTGTTTTGGAAGAATAGTACCGAGAGCTCTCGCCTGCAATTACGGAACAAATCACTTGGAGGAGCACATAAGCAAAGTCAAAGAAAAAAAACCTCAGTGCATGTTCGATAGGGACCATTTGCGCTTGCAGATTGCTAATGAAGAACTGGATTTGGTTGAGATACCTGCAGATATGACTTTGATACCTTCCAATGAGGCCATAGGTATCCTTACCCACGTTAGTGAAGCGCTTCGCACTGTGCTCACCTCACGCCTTCACCGTTCACCAAAAAACTCACCAATTTTGTGTGAAGTTGTGCCGCATGCTGTACGGTGATAGCCAGCCCATAATATGGTGGTTCTTCTCTAGTTCAGATTCTACATACTCCATAGTTTCCCTGGCATTACCTTGGAACATTGAATAGACGGTAAATCCTGCAAAATCTCTCGGTAAAACATGCTCGAACATACGTTTTCCAGAAAATCACCTGTGAAATTGCACTTGTTGCTGATCAGATCCAAACCGCCAACATGGAACTGACCGCAGCCAAGTACACGTGCGGCTCTATCCCTTGACAATCTCTGGTCCTAAAAAGCCGAGAATCCCTATTAAGTCAACTGTTCCTGGATGCATCACTGGCATTACTCGAGGTAAAAGTGTTGACACGCATGCTAACGATGGGTGAATTTGGTGTCAACGCGTTTACCCTGGGTAATCTTGGTTATGCATGCAGTCTCTGGAAGCACTCCGAGCTCACCCCTTTCTTTCCCATCAACGCAATCTGCACATTCAACACCATCGACGGCGTTCCCATCGGTAGTATCTCACAAATTGCTGCCATATGATCGTATCTAAAGACTTTATGTTCATGAGAATTACCTCTTAAAAAACGTTTGTAGGCTCTTTCTCACGAGGGAAGGATACCAGATGTCCGTGGAATCTTAAAATGGGGTATGCCTCTTAGTGTATAGCTGACCATGCTGATCCCCGTTATGTTCTTTGTCGGCGCTCTCTGCCGCTGCAGAAACAGTTACGACGTTGTATGTGCAGTATATATGTGCAGTTTCTACTTTCATCTGCCGAAACTGTATGAAAATGAAGTTGCCGTGCAAAAGGGGTGCAGAATTTGTTATCAGCAATCTAAATAACCCTATATGCAAAATTTCATGAGAGAATATGTTCATCTACACCCGATTTGCCTAAGCCGGATCATTCATGGAGGTCTCATTGATCGCGTAGATCAGGTGAGTGGTGGTGTAGTGGTAAGTGTCTCGCTCTTCAAGGAAGCAGTCCCAGGTTCAATCCCTTCAGCAGTTCAGCTTTTTGCATTTCCATTCCACGTGCTGTTTTCCTTTGAGAATCGATTCTATGCTATTTTATAACGTTTTTCACTTGAAATTTCATGATATGAAAGTGCGGGAGCTTTTTGAAGGATTCTCATCACTTCGTCTTTGTTAGCAGTGCAACTGGTAATGGTATGTGTATGGTGCTTACGTGGTCCAAATTTTCAAGAATTTTTTTAACGCTGAAACTCCCCATAGTAGGGTTATCTGAGGTGCTGAACACGAATATCGTACCCACTTTGAACCGCAATCCCATTTTTCTAGGGTTACGGTAGAAGCACTGTGGGGAACCGAAATAAGTTGTCCACTTCGGCATCCAAATGGTAGTGCCACTCAAAGTTATGTTGACATTTGTGGTCAGCGCCTAAAATAACCCTTCTCTGCAAAATTTGGAAGGATTCTGTGAGGTGCCTAGACTTGCTTATGCCCACGTATGTATGTCTCCCTTGATACGACTGGTACGAGCACTTCCATCTTTGACAAACCGGCGTAAACGGGTATTCCTTCGGTGAAATTTTGCATATGGGGTTATTTGGACTGCTGATCACAGATTCTGTATCCATTTTGCATGGCAACGCGGTTTCCGTGTGGTTACGGTAGATGGTTGTAGAAAGTCCATGTACGTATACACTGCACATGCAAGGTAATAACTTTTCCTGCAATGGGCCAGAGCACAAATGGGGAACATAATACAGATCAGCATTCCCAACTTCACATTGCTAGGCATATCTCATTTCGAAATGCCACGGACATTTGGTATCCTTCCCTTGTCAGTAGTGGGCAGGAAATGTCAGATGGATTTTTTCCGCGTGGATTTCCTCAGCAAAAGAGAACGAGGAAATTGACTTGCAAAGCTAGAAAGTTTTAGGATTTTACGACCAGTTTTTGCAATACTGAAGCTAACGTTCAAGCCATTGTTTACTACGACACTATGATGGGAAAATTACACAGTGAAAATTCAAAATCTCGGTTCCTCCTCTATTTTTAAAGGTTGTACGGAAAGTTCTCGCTGTTTTTGAAACGTCATATTTTATTGACTTTCCATAAAAAGGAGAACACATTGAGAAATGAATAAATTACCATCATGTACTACCGATCTTTGTCTGTTTTCTGGAAGCGTTTCGATGCCCTGGGCACAGAACTGAACTGGCATAGACTCGAAAAAGTTGCTCAACCAGCAATCGAAGTCTTCTTCTTCATCGCACGCTTCCTCTTGCAAGGCGTAAGAGAGAGTCAAGAGAAGTTGGTATCTTTTGGCCCAAGACCAGGCCTATACGCTGCTGAAGTCAGCACTTCCCATCCAAAGTCGAGTAGCTTCAGGCGGGTCACTCTTATAGTGAGCGGACGAGCTTTGTCGTGCAGGAGTCGGATCGTGCCGTAAATCGGACCCTCTCCTGCGATTTTTGCGGTCATTCTACCTAGCCGCTGACAGTACAGGTCTACTGTGAGGCAGTGGCGGACGCAGAAAGTGAGCGGGAGTGGGGGCGTGGGAAAAAAAATTGGGGCCTCCGCCGTTTTGGGGATCCAGACAGAAAATAAAATTAATAAAAATATTAATTTTAATAATAAATAATAAATAGACAATATTTAAAAAATGACAATAAAAATACACAAATAAAAATAAACTAACACAAGATTTTTATATGTAATGTGAAGTAATTTCAAAAATTTGGCGACCTATTCTCGGGGGGGGGGGCGCCCCC
>JARK01001463.1:449847-461980 GCA_000688135.1 Ancylostoma ceylanicum
CCCCCCCCCCCCAAAAAAAAAAAGTGGCATAAAAACGGGTAGATTGGCTCATTAGCACGGAGTCGCGCATGTCATTCTAAGCAGCGTCTCCTGACAAATCCAATGATATAAAAATCTTAGTGAAGAAAAGCTTCCGATGCTAAGATGGTCGTTGTTTTAGAGCACAGCAACGACAAAATCGCTGTAGTAATACGTATATTCTTTCCAAAAAATACTTGCCTCCCGCTACACTGCGCGTCGACTGAGCCACGTCGCAGCACGTATGACAATGAATAGGAGGCGCGGTGCGGCTTAGCAGACGGGCGGTGGATGCCTGAGGCAAGTATTTTTTGGAACGACTGTATGTGCAGTGAGCCCAACCAAAATTCTTCGTCAAGAAATAAAGCGGCAATAAGAGATATTATTTCATGGGAATATTCATTCATTCATAGAACAACTCATGCCTCTTTCTCGTAGGTCTTCGTTGAGTAGTCAGAAAATCACACAAAAACATGAGTGCATTCTGTAATTACGGACACTGTGGCTTCGTAAGCCGCATCTATGAGACCTGTATACAACTGTATATTGGTCGTTTCCACGAATAGTTATTTAATGAGTTCCTATTCCATTCATACACTGTACTGGCAGCATAATCCCGTACATGTATGTACTGTACTGGTAGCGTATAATTTAATGAGACAACGGATGATTAGATGTCGTATGCTAAGTTGCAGAATTAATATCAATGCGCTACGCTACCGTATCTTGACCTCGCCACTTCAATGTGGAGACAAACTTCTGACAGACCTGTCTTAAATAAGGAAAGCAGATTTTAGAGTAATAAACAATGTAGGATTCAATAAATGAGGATAAATTGCACTGCATGGGGATGGAATCCCACTGCGAATTACAGAAAATCTTGAAGGAAACAAGTAGGGTCATATAAATGAGGAGTGTACTAGAAAAACAACCATTCAGGTGAAGAATACCAGAAATTTCTCGTTGTAGACATCCTCGATCAGTAGCGGACAGATTGGTTGCCGTTTCTGAGGGGAAAGTGAAGGAAATAAAAAAAGAGAATGAAAACTTTTTCCCATATATTTTATTAGACATTGTACTTTCTTCACTTTTTTACAGTATTTTTCCTCTTTTAGTTCACAATAATGTGGACTAATAATAATTTCTTTACATTAACCTCGACGGAAAGTGTAGCTTCAGCAATCACATTTCACATCAAACATAAGGGCAATTTATACTGGATGTGTGCGTCATTCGCGCGTCAATCGTACGCATCAGTTTGCTGCGAATCTTGTTTGAGGACCTGTTGAAAGAACATGGCACCCTCAGTGAAAATACCGCACGACAGCTACGACTAAATATGAAGCCGTAAACACGTGTGTCTCACCTGCATCTGGGCTGCGTCAGGGTTAACGCACGCACGCATTATGAATTCCCCTGTAAGGAAATGGTTTATGCTTGCACATTCAAGGATTTTTGAGCGCTAGGATAATAAAATAAAATAAATAAAGAAATAAAAATAATAATAAAAGGATATCAAATAAATAAAGGGATATTTTGAGTCACCTATAGGCCAGCTACAGTGTCAGTCAACACATACAAAACTGAGTATAACTGGTAACAAAACAGAGTGGGCATGGCGACAGCAGCACAAGTGTTGGGGTACTTCAGGCAGTTAGTTTGTTCAATGCAGACCCAACAACACGTATGGGAATAACATCTCGACAGAAAAAAAATTTAAATTGCATGTTTTCACCTGGTCAGAAATTAAAATTGTTATCGTTTGTCCAGTAGCGCAAAACCTGACTGACACTACAGACAGGAGACCTTTGAAAACAAAAGGAAAAAAACGTGGGCGGGGCAGAAGGGTACAAGCTACTATTGTACTTCTACATATTCGCTTAATGTTATCTAATGAGTCTACAGATATTTATAGATATGCATAAGTCTGAAATTAGCATTGAAATGCAGTATAAAGATAGGGAACTCAGCAGTTCAGCAGAGGAAAGTAACGAGGAGTTAGACAGGAAGTGATTAGCATGGCAGCACAATGGCAAGAGGTGCGCAGTAAGTAATCAAAACAACGTGTATCTCGGGAAATTTTTCACATAGAGTGACTGATAGGAAGCTGGATAGGTACCTAAACAGCTCCAGATGATTGAGAACATTCTACTTGCTCTGGCAGCTTTGTATAACACTTTTATTTTTGAAAAATAGATCGACAGACGTATAAACGCACTAAATGCACATGCATATGTAGGTACTAGACTAATCAGGTGATGCAGACAGCTATGCAGCACATCCAGTCCACTGAAATCAAAACTTCGCCATCATCAGGACCGGTTTCGAGAATTCGGTAGATCCAAAGTTTAGGGAAATAGGGTGGGGGGGGGGCATATATGTAGGTTGCTGCGGAATCGTTACAAATTCCTTCAATTGGGTAGCTTGTTACCTGAAGAAGTAAATGGATACATATGATTCGACGGTAGGTCTTGCACTTGTACGTCTACGTCTATGGAATGTTTATTCCACTTTCTGGATCAATCTTCTTGCCAAAAATCAAACCATCTTTCTTTCATTTAGCTTGGTGGGTGGTGTGGGGTGCAGTCGAAAAAAAACTTTAAAAATTTAAGAGCACGAATTCGCAAAAGCTCCTCTTATCTTCTCTTTGAGTTCAAACTTGGAGACAACACAGTTGCAAAAGAAGGATTATTCCAAAGGATCCTTGAGAGGCACGATTTACCGAAACAGAGCTAAAAATTGACTCAAGATGTTCAGTTTGACGAGAACACCTTCAAATTCCGGGACTCCGGCCAGGTTATCGAAAACAGAGAGGGAAATGACACAGAACAATATGCTTCAGCCGTTTGAGTATTAAAATTAAAAAAAAGAAAGCAAGTCCAATAAACCTGATATTCGCTCAAAAATCAAACGATCAGAAGTCCAACGCCGCCACTGCAACCTTAAATCCTGCAGCATCCCGAAAAAAAAAATGTGCGAATTGCCTAATCCGGTTTCAATGGGAATGGGCTTGCATTGGTCTTATGGTGATTCACTGAAATGCTCGTTCAAATTATTTATTTGTCTCTCCTGACGCATGTGATACTTTTCCAAATCCATAAATCCAAACAACGCTGATATCAGTAGAGAGCACAGCAAGAAAATGATATTTGGTCAGAGCCACTGGAATATCATTTTTAATGATATTCCAGTGGCTCTCACCAAATCAGTTAAATAAATTAATAAGCAAATAAGAATATGGCTATGTGACGAGAACTGTAATGCAGATACTTTACATTACCTACTTGCTAGATAATAATTATGTATATTTCTTGCAAAAAAAACTTGCAGCTAATACACGAAAAACATGCAGAAACTGCATAAAATCATGCTTCCTTGCTGCAAAAATGTAACATTATTTCTACGTCGTCTATTGTGATGTGCATTGTCATCTATTTTGAGGTTCTCTGAAGCATTACTGAATAGAATGATTTCCACAGAGTGGGACAAACTCCAGTAGCGAGATTCACGAATTTTCCTGGGGCGATTGTGGTCTACCCAAATTTCCGGGGCGAACAGGTTCTCCGTGCAAGAATCGGACAATTCAGTGCAAGTGACTTGCCTGAGTCAGCGATAGTAAAATGGTAAAGTTAGCGAAAATATCGAGTTTTTCTTGAAAAACTCGCCGATTCTAGATGAGCAGTGAGCCCTAGAACCCTCCTGAGAATGTTTGTGATTTCGCGTCGATTATATTGATTTTATTCAGTTTTTGCTAATTTCGTTAATTTCGTAAAGGTTGAAGAGAATGTGCCCACTGGGGGAGCACATTGCGCCAACACATCGATCTATTGATTTTATTGATTTTTCAGCACTTTTGTGCCAGGGTCAGTGAGGACATGGCTACTGCGATTTTTCAATAAGCTGAACACGAATATTTGTTTATTTATTTATGAATATTTATATACACGAATATTTATTTATTTTAATATGACAACCACTTTGAGCAAGAATATCGATTTATTGTTTCATCGATTTTTCAGCATATTAATTCAGTGACGGATAGAACAATATCCACTGAAACTCTCCAAACATGAACCTGGCAAGTTTTCTAGAAGAATTTACTAACCAAGCAATTTCACCGAATATTTTTTTCGCTTAACAGTGGGTAAAAAGGCTGACCTAGGCTAATAATCAAAATAATGAACATTTTGGAAGGATTACTTTTGGATAACAATAGCTGTCATTACCGCTTAATCGCCTAGCAAATTTATGAACTCCAACTAGAATATGATTGTTGTGATAAATGTACTAAAAAATGTGTATGGAAAATTTGTTGCAGTGTCCACTGCATCGGTATTGCATGGGAAATGCATTGATTATGCATCGATTTTGCACGGAATATGCATCACCTATGAGCGATGAATGCAACATCCAATATATGCCAATAAACATGAAAGAAAGAAAGGATACATAATTTCCGTTTCGTTCCCAACAATAGACGTAATCAAAGAAAAAGCTAAGACCATCACCGGAACTCAGGTAAAATTTCTTGTAAACCTCCTTGCTTGGACCCCTGAGCGAACAGCTCCCGTTGGAGCGACCACTGCTCTTTCTGCAGATCACGTCGTATATCAATATTATTAGTGCAACTGCACAACAAACTTCATCAGCAATGAATTAATGCAAAACACTGACATTGCCCTTCATGCTTACTGGAAAAGGACGGGAACACATGGAAAACCCGTTGCAGAGCACAAATAATGCATTTCTGATGAGCATATGAGGAAGTGTTGGGAAAGTTCTGCAGTTGCATTATATCAAGTACAAGATTTAGCAGACGTGTGCACTTCAGTGCATTTTTTTTTTGGAAAATAAAAAAGTGCTGAGCGTCTTCGGCAAGGGAAAACAGTACCATATGAGGCGAAACAGAGGAAGCTGGCAGTAAAGCAAGTTTTCTGCATCGTATCTGCATGGTTTTTGCATCGTATCTGCATCTGCTTCTCTTGCAAGGATTCTTTCTTAGTTTTGGAGCACCCTAATTCTTCATTCCAGGGTTAAAAAATTCCGGTAATCTCGTGCTTGCGTTGACGGAAGTAAAGCGCTACTTTACATACTGGTTCAAGGATAAACAAGTGAATGAAAAAATAAATAGATGAGTAAACATTTGCACAAGGAACATGTAATGCAGTGAACTACGACAAAAAAGGCACACACATCTGAAAGAGCAGCAGGTACGCATAGACGCAAAATTTGTGCACATTTCATGCCGATTTCATGCACAAATCCTGCATTATCCCAGACTAACTGGTAAAAATCACAATGAACAAATCACTGCCCGGATGCATCATTGAGATCATCCAGGGAGAAGGAGTCCACGTACCCAAATTTTTCCTTTGCCTGAAGCTGCATGCATCACTGAGATTACCCAGGGTAAACGTGTCAACCTCACACGAATTTACCCATCTTTTAAGAAGGTATCAACACGTTCGCCCAGGGTAATCTCAATGATACATTCAGGCATTGGTACTCGTCAACTTGTCAACGTTTTTACCCATACCTGCACCGAAATGCTAAACATGGGTAATCACACCTATTCGTGTGAGATTACGCCCACTTCCATAGATGCATCTGGCTCCAAAGGAACCGGATGGGATAACCTGTGCGCATAGATTTATGCATGCCATTCAAGCGCGACATTATTCGAGTCGATAGAACAAAAACCACCCCAACTGCGCTAATAGGGATATTATGGACTACGTCTGAGTCAAAAGAACTGCCCATTCAAATTGACTCGTTCCAGAGAGCATGGGCTGGAAATTCTAAGAGATGGGTGTGGCGAAAATGCAAAGACATTCTGCTACATAAGATACATATGTAGGGTCAGGAGAGGAATACAGTGCCAGCGATATGAAAAAAGTCGATATGAAAAAAAAGAGCAGACCAATCGTAGCAGGAGACAATCGAAGTGGGCGGGGCCGATACCATCGAGTAATTTTTAATATTCTGCACCTCGCATTGCGTGAAGTGCTCTTTCTGCCCCACCGCGCTAAAGCTACTCAACAGTGAACGCTGTCAAAGCCATACTAGGTAGTTTATACTGCGTCAAGACGTAGGACGCGACGCGACCGCGCCGCACCCGTGTGCTATTTGAGTTCGGGTTGGTCCTTCAAAATCAACGCAATAAGTGACATCGGTGGTCATATACTCACGGTTTTTCGGCTATGATAGCCTTCTGTCCCAACAAACTTTAGAAAATATGTCCACTTCCTCGCAATACCGCTCGTCCGTTTGAAGGACGCACACATGAATTGGCCAATCACAGCCTAGCAGCGTACCTCTTGTCACGATCCCACGATCTTTCGTGGAGACCAATCAACGCGACATGCATATACTCAAGGAAAACAAAGCTCAGCCGTCGGGAGTAGCAGCGAGTCTGCGAGCGTATGCGTCTGGGTTGCGTCTGAACTGCGTCATGGTGGCGGCTAGGCCTACCCTACGCACGCACGTCGGACGCACACATCTAGCACGCATCGCCCGCATTGCTCGTGTCTAGTACGCATTTCTTGACTTTCCTCTTAACGGATGAAGGAAATCCTAGACGAAATGTGGGCAGCATCCTTGGCAGAGCACTGTTCCGCGAAATTAGAGGTTCCATAACCCCCCCCCCCCTACCCGCTCGAGGACGGCTCGTCAAAATTTTAGAATTCGCTCTATAAAGTAAATAAATATTACCAATTTTATCAGCTTATTTTCACTCGCAAATTTTCGCTGCTGCCATCAAAAAATAACCATAAAAATCTAATTCTCAACCTAACAATAAGAACAATGATTTCACATTCGAAATTTTATTTTGGTTTCCACGTGTCGACCGCCTACCGCGACGCACACGCGCCGCTGAGCTCGAACGTCCATGGGTAAAATTTATAGGCATCCTTCCACATGGATGTTCAGAGAAGAAAAACCAAACCTTTTGATTGATAAGATAACACGACAAAAAACATAGTCGAAAAATCAAAAAATCGAATCCTGAGAGATACCGTATCCGAAGCATTCGTACCGTAACTCTACAAAAACGGCTACAAATAAAGGCTACAGATAAATGCAACATTTGTATTCAGAATACACGTTTTCTCTGCTTCCAATCAAAGTTTCAGAGAAAAACGTTTCAGAGTCTTTGGGATCCCTTAAATGGAACTTTTCTCCCAAGTGCATTTTACGTGCAGCTTCTGGAGTCACAATTTCTGTCCAGCAGCCGTCTGGACAGGTGAAATATTAAATTGAATCGCGAAATTCAGAGGGTCACCCCACTACATGACACCTGATTGCGGTTTTTTTTTTCGCAAAATTTCACGAAAAAAAAATTAATAGCAAGGATTTGCCGCCGCAGTCATACCATCACAAGTTATACTCAGATTGCAGCAGCAAAGAAGGAAGGAATTAATGATCAGCTCCGACGTCGAAATAGCGCAGAGTTTCCATTTAGATTAAACGTGAATAGAATGTGCATGGCTGAATGGCTTTAATGCACTTTTGCTATAGAAAAAGGAACAGCCAATTCAAATACTTTTTTTTTCGGACTGATCCAATCAAGAGAGTCTGTTCATTCATTATTTGGTTTTTGTAGCAATTGCCATTTTGTTCGGAGGGAAGAGAGTTAAGTAAACAGCTTTCAGCTGTTCAAGCGAGCATACTGTATGTAAGGGATCGCAGAAAAAAGCAGTGGCAGGAATGATGAATTGAAAAATGATAGGGGACAATGAATAGGGAAAAATGAAATGGAACGAGCGATATGAGTTATCTTTAACGATCTAAATTGTCACTTTCTGCTTGCTTAAAAGTGAAACTCACGTCAGTGCTTTCGTTCCGCCCTTGATGCTCGGAGAATCACTGCTCTATTAAGGTTTATACTCGATTTATAACTAACTTCCCATGAATCCATGACAAGTTATCTGGGAATGTAACCAAGAGGTATTCAACATACTGTTGTGAAGAAAAACGAGCATTATCTGCAGTAAGACTATGGCGAGAACTGTTCCCTATGAATATTACACTTATTACATAAGGCCAAACACATGTAAACGTATTTTAGAGAAATGGCACATCAACAAAACATTGTAAAAAACTCATAAAACAAAAAAAAACGAATGATTTTCTAAGGTGTTTCTGAGGAAAAATCAGAATTTTATCTTCCGTAAATTTTGCCCCACATTCCATAATAGTTTTTATTATATTTCCCGTATATGATTTTCCATCACTCAGTTTATTTCAATAAACAAATGAATAAATAAATGAGTAAACAAATAAGTAGGGTCTTACAAATCTCACTCAATTTCGCCCATTAGTCTTACGACCATGCCTGCACTTACTTGTCAGTAACTATGCTGGGCTACCCAATGTTCAAAACTACAACAAGGACAGAATGATGACTTCTCATCCAGAACCAAGCCGGGGACCATTTCTTGCACGTGGCTAATGATTCCTGGAGTGCTGACATCCAAGATATCCAGGAAAAGAGGACTTTTGAAGAAAATTACCTAGGTTCCTTTGATGTGTTGCGGACAATTGTCACAAATCTATACAGGAAGTGAAGCTTTCACTGGGATTGAATTATTTTCGGTACTATATCTGAGGCGAATAATGCATTAGATGTACCTGAATTCGAAAAATCGAGTCCGAATAAGTTGAAATTTCCGATTTCCGAGAAGGAAGGAAAAGCATAACTCTTGCGGAATGATAACAAAGAATTTAGTGTTTCCCTTTTTCGAAATTGAAACTTTTTGGGTCGCATTCTGAATTTATAGTTTAATTTATTAAATTACTCGACTCAAATTCGGACCTAACCACAATCGGTACTGTGTTATTTTCTAAGAAGCGTTGTGCAAAACCTGCTTTAGTCTAGTACATCTAGAAAGCCACAAAAACCGGGTATTCTCCAGGAAATTCCGTAAACTAGATATTCCAGAATTTTCTGGAAATGTGGAAGGTCTTGTGCAAAGACGTGCTGCTGCTTCAGGAACAAAGCCACCGAGAACATCTAAGTTTCAGATAAGAGACGGCAAACACATGTAGAACACTCAGTTCGAATGGAATGATGTCAAAGAACCACCCGCCTCACTCATTGGAGGCAAGTTCTTAGGGGTATAAAGACTCCAAGGACATGAAACTAACAGCTGAAGCAGAAAGCCAAGAAGGCCACGGGGGCAACCCCATTAAGATCATCTGGCTATGACTAGCTCCTCCCCCCCCCCCTTCTCCGGGTCCCGCCTCGTCTTCGCTTCGTGCCTGTGCCGATTGCGACGATGCCGTTTTTTATGGAGCTATCCCGTCGGTACAACATCCTGCTCCGATAAGATAACACGTCCAGGAGGTTACGATACGAATTGATCGTCGAAGACGCGACATTTCGTCGCCGTCGTTCGCACGCGCTACGAAGCCATCATTCTGATTCATGAAATGCAGCGATGTCCTTGTTTTAGGCGCCGGCCTCGGGCTTTCAGAAATATGTTCAGACTGTACGATTAATTGTAAATGTTGTTCGTGAGCATATAGCTAGGATAGAGACGAAAGCAGCATACTGAATGTGGGAAAATGTAGAGGAAACTTGTAGGGTAGCAAAGGAACCATTGTTGTCCTTTTTGGCTGTTTTCTTTTCTCACAAAACTATACAGGAGGAAACCTCTCGGGGCAAGAAACTATTGACTTTTTTCTTGATAGCTTGTTAGTTTCCTTGTTAGTTAACATTAAATGGGATGAAAAACTAGCAATAAAGCCCAGATTCGTCACTACGGCGACGATTCCATCGAGAGCAGCGCGGTCGCGCTGCGTGCTTCTTGAGGCTGGGGACAGGCCACCGCCATCAACGCCCACTGTGAGCTGTTTGGTAGTCGACATTGCCGCTAACTATGACGTATCAAGTTAAAAAACTATAGGTTGAATTGTATCAAGTTTTTGGGGCGTTAAAACAAAAAAGAAAGAAAAAAGAAATATGTTTGCAATGGATTCAGACGAAAGAAAATAAACAAAAAACGAAAGTTGGGAGTCGCACACTAAGCATTTAACATGAGTTGCCTAATAAAACCTCCAAAAGCGATGGAAACTTGAAGAGAGGCGGTGAAGACCCAACGACCGCGACGCGACCGCGCCGCACGTGTATACCAACTTGGTCCTTAGGCTCGGCGCACTGAATGACATCGGTGGGCACCTACTTACAGTTCCTCGGCTTCGATACTATTCATTTATCCCACTCTAGCCTAGAGTACATGGCTATTTCTCCCCGGCGCTGCTCGTACCTTTGAAGGCCGCGGCCGCGACACATACATGAATCGACCAATCACAGCCCAGCAGCGTACCTCCTGTCATGAAGCCAAATTTGAGTGGAGAGTGTTGGAGAGGGAGGAGGTCATACGACATAAAAACCACAGATATCAGTTTCTCAGTTTTGTATTTCACAGCCATTTTTGTAGGCGTACGGTAGGAACACTGTAGGAAATAGGGCTAGGATCAGTGAATGCATAGCCAAGCAAAACCAGATCAGCTAACAAATCCTAATGCCCAGTGCCTCCTAAAATTAGTAACTCTAAGGTTAATCAAGGCCTGGATGTATCATTGAGATTACCCAGAGTAAATGTGCCAACATATTCGAATTTACCCCTTACCTAGCAGCTGTCAGCATATTCATCTATACCTCATAAAGTCTATGCCCAGCTGCTTGCTATCCATGGGTAAGTTAACACTTTGACGTGGGCAAACTTGGTGGCCTATTCGAGCCTAGATGCATCACTGAGATTACCCAGGGTGAGTGTATTCCTTGAGAGGCGTTCCTCTCTCCCGAACAAAACATTCCAGTATTTCAAGGAGCCAAACCAAGAAGTGCCAGATGACTCGTATAAAGAGAATTCAAAAAAGGTTAAAATACAAAACGTACATATTAAAAAAGCATACAAAATGCAAGAAGTATTACAGGGATCCATAAGTTTATACATATTACTTCCTTACAATGCTCAAAGAGAAGTCGCTCCCAATCCACGAAGAACTCCTAGAAATGAAAAAGCTATGTACTTTCGCTGTTTGGGGAGCATCCTAGGAAAGTGAGCTCCAGAAAAGTCAACAGGACTGGATGATGTGCGAATTTATGGTGTATGATTCACAGGTATGCAAAGCGGGCGCCTGGATAATTCGTTTCAGAAATTCTCGTAGCCTTTCCCACGTAACCACAGCGATACTCCATCCAGGGAACACGTTCCTAGTGCGAAATGGCATACGTGGACACTATTAGGCTTTTTACCTCAGCTCTTATGAGCTTTTCCTTGGATACGGAACCAAGGATAGGAGAAAAAACAGAAGAATATGAGGGCAGCTCTGTGTGTGCACTTTTTCTGGGACAGATCCTGCCAAGGGACCTAGAGACCAAGAATGGATTTTTTCCAAGAAAAAACTAAAATAGTCCTTCAGTAAGGCTGTGCAGCCTGAGGGTAACAGTGCCTAGTTCAGTGATTATTTTTGTGTTTATGTTTATGTTCATGACATGCACTCAGAGGTGTACATGAGTGACTAACAGACAATACATAAAACATAAAATAAAAACATAAACAAAGCACAGCAACATATGTAGGTTCAACCAGTTTGATAGATGTTCAAGAAAAAAAAACAACTGCTGAAGGAAAAGGAAATGTTCCGAAGGCTTATTTCGCTTGTGGAGCGTTGAAGCCAGTGGGTGGTCCAAGCTAGCTCTGTGATTGGCTAATTCATGCAACTAACCAATCGTAGCGTTCGGAAGCAGGGCCTTTCCTAGGTACAACGCCCCACACTCCTTATTTGGGCACCAAACGAGTTTCGAAGGATTTCTTTTCCGGGGAGACGGGATCCCATTGGCTTTCTGGAAGAGTTTCATGAACTACCCATTACCTCTTAATTAAGGTTCTACTCTAGGGGAATTGCCTACAAGAGATTAGTGTTCTATCGAATTTCAATCAATCTGGCTACTAGCTACAGAGATTTCAATGGCAATAACATTCTAAGATGTCGATAAAAGTATAAATCCAGAAACCGATTGAATCCTAAAAATCATCGCGCGGTTAGTAATATGTGCAATAGAGCGTTAGCAGTGGCGGACGCAGAAAGTGGGCGGGAGCGGGGG